>SCDS01000306.1:44983-88188 GCA_004149465.1 Drosophila nigromelanica | reverse complement strand
CACACACACACACACACACACACACACACACACACACACACACACACACACACACACACACACCCGCACACACACACACGTACTTGACCGAGAAGCAAAAGAAAATCCATTATTACATTTTTCACGCCAATAAAAACAAACACAAAACGCCAGCTGAAGTCGCAACACGCAACGCTGAGCAACCGTTAAGCTTTAAGTTGTTGTTGCTGCTGCTGCTGCTGCTGCCTTGGGTTATTTTTGGCAATTTCCTTTCTGTTTTTTTTTCTACTTGGTTCCTTTGGTCACTCGCAGAAATTACTAAAATTGTATATCCGTTTCCGGTTCAAGCGGTGGCAAAAGATGTCGCCAGGCATTTTGCCATTTGCTTACTCCTGTTATTTATATTCGCCTGTCAGCAGGTCCTTGAGCGGTAGACTGAACGAAGAAAAAGGACACTATTTTTTGGATATAATTTATGGCACATCACGCATACGACACGTTGCACACATGCTGTCCACGCTGAAAATGAAAATGAAGAAGAAAAAAAGCTGCGACAAGTTTTTCTTGCCACACACACATTTTTCAAACCGAAAAGGTTAAAACATCCACCCCGCCTCCACCGACGAGTCCATGTCCAAAAGCCACTTTAAAATGCAACAATTAACAAGGCACCAGCCAAGGGCCAAAGGGAATCAGTTAAGACTCAATCAACTTTTATGGCAATTGCGGCAAATTCCCAGCCGTGCGGCCAATAAGGATTAATAATATGGCCAAAAACTGACAAGCGGCTGTCCCGAATGGCAAAAGTTTCCGCCGGAAATTGTTGAGCAGTTGCCTGTTGCGAAAAAACCGTTAGCTTGTGAAAATTATGAATATTGTGCATTTGATGTTACATTATGAATATTCAAGTTGAAGTTTAACGAGCGACGTGGCAAACTTATAATTTATCTAATTAAAAGTTTCGCCCAGCGTTCAAAGTCACATAGCGCAACTGCAAGTGCTGCCACCTGCCACTTGCCACATGCCACGTGCCACACAAAGTGATCTGAGACAACAAAACAATTGCCCAATTCGGGCAATAAAACAGCGAGTGAAGGATTTGTGGCATGCAACTTTTCTTGCGGTTCCTGAAATTCGCTAAAAAATTTCGACCAAATTTTTACTTAAAACACAAAACTTCTTGAGGATTAAAAAAAAGCCAACAATAAATAGTTGCAACAAATCGCAATTCTGGCTTTTATACATTTCATATCTTTTATAATATATAATATTTAAAATAGTAAAATATAAATAATCAAAAACTGTCGGAATTGTCATACTTATTTTGGTTAAATATAGATTTTTGTAATTTTTTGATTTAATATATTAATAATTAATACATAATATTTAAATTAGATAAATATAAACAAGCGAAAACTGTCTGAATTATTATGCTTATTTTGGTTAAAAATAGATTTTTATAATTTTGAAAATGGGCGTGTTTAAAATTTTTGGGTTCGATCTTTAGAGAAAGTCATCAGAAAACTGTCTACTTACCCGCTTCCAAAATATATAAATTTGATCGATTTTCCAAAAAGAAAGGTTTGTATATCTTAAACTTTTATCTGGCCCGTCTTAAATTGCGATTACCGGGGGCGGGAGTGGGCGTAACCGAAACATATTTCTAGCGATATTTAAATCTTTAATGTTTGATATTTATTTCTTCGATTTTTGCAGAGCAGGAATCTTCCTTCCGTATTTGGGGACTCTAGTTATAAATCTGTAGAAGATATATAATAAACACCATATTTGTAATTCTTACTTTTAAATGTGTGGTAAACATTTGAAGTGATGTTCGTTCAAAAATCAATATAATCTTTATATTCGTTTACTATATAATATATAGCTAATAGTCTTTTAATAGCCCTTGTTTTTTATGGCTAATGCACAAGTAATGCGCTGATCAGTTGTTCATCAGCTCTTTGACCGCCCAAAAGCAGAAAATGCGTTTTATAATAATCATTTTGATGGTTGGTGTGTTTAGGTCCCGGTTCGGACTTGGCAGCCACTTCAAGTTGACCAACGTGGCCTGTCGCTGCTATGACAGGACCTACTGTGAGTTCAGCCAGTGCAGACTAAATCTGCAGCGTCGTGGGCTGTCCACTTTTAGTATGCACTGTGTGCTCCACAAGACGCCGGTCGATAATATCTATATAAATCTGGAGCTGTTTAAGAAATCCAATGGCTATCGATCGTTCCTGCTGAATCAGAGTCTCGATTTCTGCTACTATATGCGCAATCCGAGGGCATATTTGTTTTTTAACACATTCCACAAGACTTTCGTGGCCGTCTCAAACTTTAATCACACATGTCCCTACGAAGTGAGTAATAATCGTTAATTGGCATTGATTAGCCAATTCATCATAATTACTTTGCAGCACGATATCATTATAGATAGGTTTGCATATAAGAAGGACACAATGCTGGATCTGCCCATGCCAAATGGTGACTATATGCTGTACCTGAAACTGTCCGTATCTAAAGTTTGGCGTGCGGAACTTAAGTTATATATGACACGATCCGATGGACAGCAATAACTGTCGATCGATCGATGCTTTAGTTTTTAAATTCAATAATTCCAAAATTATACATTTATTTAAAAACAAACAATAAAAATTATTTCTCGTTATTTTTAAAATAAACATAGTTTGGTTAAGGGTCAGACTCGACTGATTTTTGAGCAAATAATTTTAAAAATGTTTAAGTTGTGAGCTCTAATTGTTTCGGTTCAATACTATAATTAAGTATTTATAGGCAGCGATTTATAAAATTGTCATTTTTTTAATAAGCCCAATTTTAATATACATAAAGTTCATGCTGAAATAACTGATTATAAATTAAATATAACCCAAATTGGACACCGATTATCGATTGGAGTAGTATTATAAAATTAGGCACGCGTACTTGGACGCAGACACGATTTTGGAGTTGAGTTGGAAACATGGATCGACGCTTAAATCGAAACCGAAATTTCCTGCTGCTGTTGACGATCCTTTGCTGCTCACCGCAATGCAGGGGAATGGAGTTTGATATTCATAAGGTCGATTGCAAATCTTTGGACACTTCGTTTTCCTACTTCAAAACCTGCGAAGTGTGGACCAAAAATGGTAGCACTACAATGAATATTTATGTCGTTTTGCGTTATAAAAAGCCCATCGATGACATAACTGTACGTATTAGTCGCGATTTGAGCAGGATCCATAATAATAATTCTGATCTTTGCCTACTTTTCAGCTCAGTCTGACTTTGTTTAGAGTCACAAAAGCCTATCGCATGCCACTTATAAATGAGACAATAGATTTTTGTGAATATTACCGTCATGGCTTAATGTCGAACTTGTACAGTATGGCACTTAACCCAATTATCAGAAATTCGAATGTAAACCACTCTTGCCCGTATCAGGTTTGTTCACTTGTTAATTATAATAATTGTGCAATTTGTATAAACGTTCATTCGCTTTTAACCAGCATGATATCATCATCAAGGGAACTGAAACTAATGAAAAGTTTTCTACCCAAATACCGGCTCCGAAAGGAAAATACATATTAAATGTTCGGGTGGGCGCATTCAAAAAGTGGAAGGCAGATATAAAACTTTACACTTCCTAAAGTGGATTTTTATATGTATATTATATGTAGGGTTATTGGGAATAAAACTTAACTTATCCAATTTTCGAATTTGAATTTAAAGTGCGGGAACTTTTATGGCGCTGCCAGATCATGAATAAATACACGTACTGCCAATTGCACAGAAATCATCATCGAAGCATTTACTGCTCGCAACAGCTTCACTCCTCACTTAACAGCAGTTGCTCCACACATAACAGCAATGACTCGCTACATTGTAGCCGTCAAATATTGCTCATCTCTAATTTTCTCTTGCTCTTTCTTTCAGCGTGAAACATCAAACCGAACGTACGTAGAGATTTTAAGCAGCTAAAAATTCTGCAAAATTTGCAGTTAAATAATGAAAATTATTAGAAATAATTGTCATACATGCTGTTATGATAGCTGAACAATAGTTCGAAGTATTTAATTGTTGAAAAAGTGGATGGATGTGAATAAAATAGCGTGATTTAAAACTAACCTCTACGTGTGCTTTCCATACATTATTGCAGTATCGGTTGAATTGTTGGAATCATGGTTAACGGCCGCATCCCCTCGGTCTTCTCGAAGACCTATGTGACTCCCCGTCGCCCCTATGAGAAGGCGCGTCTGGATCAGGAGTTGAAGATCATCGGCGAGTATGGTCTGCGTAACAAGCGTGAGGTGTGGCGCGTCAAGTACGCCCTGGCCAAGATCCGTAAGGCTGCCCGTGAGCTGCTGACTTTGGAAGAGAAGGACGAGAAGCGTCTGTTCCAGGGTGAGTTTGCTTTCCCGCCACTCATTGCTGGCCATGTCATGATGAACTGTATTAAAAAAATATAATTCTGACACTTCTTGTCTGAATAATCATTGACGTGAATCAATACACACTGAAAACAATTGGCCAGCAAATGCGCTATGTGAAAAACTGGATCCTTAAATATAATCATTTACCCTACCTTCATAGGTAATGCTCTGCTGCGTCGTTTGGTGCGCATTGGTGTCTTGGACGAGTCCCGCATGAAGCTCGATTACGTGCTGGGTCTGAAAATTGAGGATTTCTTGGAGCGTCGTCTGCAGACACAGGTGTTCAAGCTTGGATTGGCCAAGTCCATCCATCACGCACGTGTGCTGATCCGTCAACGTCACATCCGGTAATTATCCCACGTGGACAGCGGCAGAAAACGTCGCCAGGCCAAAATAAAATATAAATGCTAATTTATAAATGTTCAGTAAGACCACTTGGGAGTCGAACAAGTCACCATGTGCTTGTACCGGCTCTCAACGTCTTTTGGTCATGTAGTGATAACTCAGACCATAATGCAAAGCTCCATAGCGTAAGTTGCACTGAACAATATGCTCCAACTTGCCAGCCCTAGTGCTGAGTGTGACAACAGTATTTATTAACATTTTTGCAATCATTTTTGTTTACGTTTCTATAGTGTGCGCAAGCAGGTGGTCAACATTCCATCGTTTGTGGTGCGTCTGGATTCGCAGAAGCACATTGACTTCTCTCTGAAATCGCCCTTCGGTGGTGGCCGTCCTGGACGCGTCAAGAGGAAGAACCTGAAGAAGAACCAGGGTGGCGGTGCCGCTGCTGCCGAAGAGGAGGAGGACTAAACGGCAGTTTAGCTGATACAGTTCTTTTATATAGAAAACAATTTGAAAATTACAAAATACATGTAAAGTTCTTACAAAAAAAAAGACTAAAAATACCGCTTTTATGTTTGACAGTGTTGCCATACTTTGGCGTTGCCAGCTTAGCAGGATAGTTGCGTTAGGAGGCATGTTATTGAAACGTCTAAAGGTGCAGCAGTGCTGGAAAGCATTTGTGACGTCACAGTAGTTTTGCATTGGCACCTGCGCAAAACGTTACCATCGTCTACTCGCTACCATGCGCCGGCAGTCTCTGAGCGGCTTTTGGCGAGTGCAGCTGTGTTTTGATTTTTATTTTGAGTAGTTGGCATTCTGAATTGTGTCACGTTTGTTATTGGATATTAAATAGTCAAATTAATAAGCACATAATCAGCAAAAATGCCTAAAGGCGTCGACAACGTGAAGGTGAACGTTAAGGAGCGTGTCGTGGACGAAAGCTGTGATCTTAGCCTGTCCGAGCTGACTGAAATACCAGTGCGTGAAATTGTAAGTAAATGTAATTAAATGCAATAAAAATGCATTGCTAATTAACCACTGCGCTGGGTCGTGTCTGACCCCTGGTCTCCACACACACACACACACGCACACAAACACAAGCGCAAACAAAACGTTGTCTTGTCTGGCAAACGTCTAGCCATTCATTGTCCGTCTCGCTCGCGCCAACAGTAATCCTGTTATTGTTGTTGCTGTGTTGTTGTTGCCTGCTGCCGGCTGGCGTGCAATTAACGCTGACGTTGACTGCATTGCATTTACACTTGAGAGCGCCGCACAAAGCAGATGTGTGTTATATGTGTATGTGTGTGTGTGCGTGTACGTGTGTGTGTGTACGTGTGTGTGTGCAGCCACAACTGCTTCAGGGGGTTGATTTTTGTGATTTGGCAATGGCAGTTACCACCCCGTAGCGGACAGTGGCACGGGAAAGTTGCCAAAAATTGTGTTTTACTGTTGTTTTCGGGGGTTTCTTTTTTCATTTCCTGCTTAAACGTGAAACTCAAATTCAGTTTCTTTTCTACCTTCGCAGGCTTCGTTCAAGCGAGTCACCTTCTTGGATCTGTCCAGCAATCGACTGGTCACACTCGGCGTACGTTCAAATAAAATACAATTATTCAATTCGAATTTTTGAAATAAACATGTTTATTTTTCGAATAGCGCAACTTTATCACGCTCACACGGCTGGTGAAGCTCGATCTGAGCAAGAATCAAATACGAGCTCTGCCCGATGAATTTGGGCAACTGGAGCAGCTGCGTCATTTGGACTTGTACAACAACTGCCTGGTGCATTTGCCACTGAGCTTTGGGCGATTGCGTCGCTTGCGCTATTTGGACTTGAAGGGCAATCCGTTGACGCCCGCTTGGGTGAAAATTGTGGGCTGCTGCTCAACGCTGAAGGACTGCCAGCAGGCGGCCAAGAATACTGTAGGCCAAGTGGCACTTTAGTCGAGTGGCTCTCTTTATGTACGATTTGCTTACATTTTGCAGGTGAACGTCTGTGCGAACTTCAAGTCCGAATTCCTTGAACGGGAACGTCTTGCGACACAGGAGCGCCAATTGAGCTCGACACAGATGGCAGGCGCCGGCGATGGCGATGGCAGCTCCAGCTCCAACCTTAGCACAAAGACCAATGCCAACGAGACGGCCAAAAAGTCGAACAAAGCAAATAAAAAATCAAAGGCTAAGAAATCGGGAGCCGCTGCCGAAAACGAGCTGACAATCAAACCCGTAAATGCCGCGACCAGCAAAACGACCAATCAAAAGAGCAATCAAAAGAAGAAGTCAACAAATGCCGGCTCCTGGCTAACGGTTCTTTCGGGCGTTGCCTTCTCATCGCTAATGACATTCTTGTTGCTGTTCGTGCTCAATGTGCTCATTATATACATGATAATGTTCAAGAACCCGGAAATCGCCGATAAGCTGGTTGAGTACATACCACATCAGTATCGCGACTGGATACTGACCAAAACGGAAATCTTTCGACTGCGCGTCACCGATTGGATCTCTGAGTTCCGCACGCCACCGGAGGAGCACTGACGATTCATTTATTTGAAGCCATAAAGCGCGGGGCTTCAAATAGACTAAACTAATGGAAAATATCGGATGCAGAGCGCGTGTGTGGAAACGATTGGAATATTTGGAGATGTGTAGACCACCTCAAAGAGTTGAAGGAGTGCGACTTTGAAAAGACCCCAATGTACTGCCATATATGTATATTTAAGTATTTACGTCCATTGGCAAGAAATTTTTACCTCACAAACACATACACACACACACACACAGCATCAGAACTATAAAACACACTTGCAATGTAAACTATTTTAAATCAATCTGATTTTAACTAAAGTTACAATAGATCAAACAAAAACTCAATAGTAACTGAAACACAGTTCAAAACTGGCTAACACATAGAAACTACAGACACAGTCAACGTGCTTCACACGGCCGTAATACACTCATATTTAACCCTACATACATACGTACCAGACTCATAATATCTATGCAACAGATCACAAATGCATTCTGTAAGAATTTCTTGTGCAACTTATCTTTTGTTTGAAACCCAGCTCAAGTTAGGATCTCACATTAAAGAGTTGTTGGATCTTATGATTTTATGCTAACAGATTTGAAATCTAATGTATTAACCTATAGGTTTATGTTAAATAAAATATGTTTCTCGTTTCACGCTGCAAACGAAAGCAAATTAAAGTGGTTTCATATAATTTGTATGCATAAAAACAATTAAATTATATATTTTACGTAAACAAAATTAACAAAGAAAAGAAAATGTATACAAAAAGATTTGCTGATTTTTGGAATAAAGTTTTACATTTTAACAAACCAAAAAAGTGTAGGTGGAGACCATGCTCTGGTTATCAATTTAATAGTGGGTAATCACAAAAAAACAAATTTACTCGATTTTATATACATACATATATACGAATGGGGAAACACTTCGTGCTAACATTAGAGATATTTATGGCTTATTTCCATACCTCTAAATCCAAATTATATTGCTTGAATAATTTTAAGCAAATTACATTTTATTTCTTCTATAATACATATAAAAGCATTTTTATTTTTTAGAAACTGCGGACAATTTCCTGATAAGAAGTTTTTTAATCATATTTTAAGTTTTTTATGTTTTCAGTTTTAACGATATTTTTTTGGCAAATACAACATCAATAAAACTCACATTTTAAAAGATTTAATAACAATAGAATAACAAATAGATAAATAATTGAACTATCAACACTCGATATATAAAGTTCAATAAGTTCGACAATGAAGTTCAACAAAATTAGGAAAGTTGTAAAGGTTGTTTATATAACAAACACGTTTTCGGTGACTAATTGACTTAATGGATATGGGGAATATACCTCTACCCCCTCCCCTTCTGTCAGGTGGTTACCACCAAAATTAGCTGAATTGCAAGAAAGTTAGCGGCTGCTCTCACAAACCTTCTGCCTACACAGGGACACAAAAGTATTCGCACAGCATTTTGCATTATGATCTAAAATATTTTTCCAGATCTATTCCCTACAAAATTCATTCAATATAATAATTTTAATTAATTTTAGAAATATAAATGAAAAGTCATTTAATCGGAAGCACATGGCACACGACCTTATTATGCATGTTGATAAGATTTACAATTGATAATAATGATAATGTATTGATAATGATAATAATGATACGTACATGCGAGGTTTATCATAGAATTCACTAGAACTGACGTACATATGTATATGCTGTAGGCCGTAAATATTTTAAATGAGTGCAAGTCATGTTCGTCATTTCATCAAATTACTTAACCGGAACTCATTGAAAATGGTTAAAAAGGATATTATATTTTTATACAAATATATGCAACAGGCATATATTCCGTATCAGATCGGAAATATTTCCTATGTATAAACATATGTATTAAAGCAAAGGATATTTCCTAGTCAGGAACTCTTGTTTTTTTTAGATATTATAGATAATTGATAAATTGCTCAAGTTTTATTGTATAAACAAATAGTTTTAGCCATATTATTATAGCTCCCAAAATATTGTTTATTTCGGATGTTTGTGCTGATGCAATGCACCGTAACTCCTTATCAGCTGCCAGATAGGGTGCCCAGTCGCGTGTCAGGTTTTCCGCGCTTCTATTTTAAAGTTTCATGTTTCCGTTAAACTTTAAAAAAAAAGCATTTGCAACGGTTATGAAAGCCTGAACTAAATTTCATCAGCCAAATGCCATGGCATTTAAAGGCTCTTGCCCTTTTCACGGTGTTCTTCTAAACCTTCTCTCTTTCTCTCTCTGGCCCTAGCGAATGGGGTGCCTTGCTTCCCTCTCAGCGCATCCTACGCTTTATCCTTATTTTCTGGCAGCGTCAAATGCACTGGACATGCTAAAAAAAATTTGATAATCACCACTCGCTCTCAACTCACTTGCCATCTCGCTCTAATTGTCGCTCTTTGCACTCAGTTGCTTCTGCGCTCAGCGACCGGCACCGTTTTATTCAGCTAAAAAAAAATTTGGCGCGCTCGTCGAATACTGGTCGCTCTTTTCTACATATAAAATACGCTGCTTGCTGCTCGCAACATGAGTTGCTGTTCGACATTTGTGCCGCGTGGTCATTTGCAAGCGGTGCTTGTGTTTTGTGAGCAATAATTAGAACGTGTGCACCGCCATTTAAATATAATTTTATATTCATGTATGGTTAAATAACGAAAGCGCGACAACAACAAAATACAACAGTTAAAAACAACTCGTTAATTATTGTGTGAAGTTCGTAATTTGTGTCGAGAGTTGAGAAAGTGTGAACCAAAAGTGAACAGCAGACAACGCAACAGTGAGCAAAGTAAGTACACACACACACATGCATTTTTTTTGTGTGTTAAATTGTACGCAAGCAGCATAAGAACATAAGAAGACCAAAAAAATAAGTGTCAAGCACATGGCACAAATTTGGATGTCTAGAAATAGAAGGCGACCGACTGCATGGCAATAGAGAAGATCTGCTGCTTAAAACGCACATGTTATGCAGTCGAAAATGAAAGCAATTAGCCGAATTTGATGTACAGTAAACACTGATGGGCAAATGTCAAAAATTACACAAGTCTGCACCGGATCAAAGTTCAAAATATGCCCAAAAATAAATAAAAATTTGTATGACAAATTTGTTGTTCAATGCATTATTCAACATTTCAAAAAGAAAACAACAAAAGCTTAACGTCAATTATATTTTGACATTGTGCTGCACACGAAACTCGCTTGCATATTGTTGTAAATTATTTTTAAACCTTATTAAAGAGCGCACGTTATTCTTATTCAAATTCTGACAGGCCAACAGAAAATTCCCTTTAACGTGCGACACGCGTGTGCAACGTAAGCTAAACACACACTGACACTGACGTTGGCGCTGGCGCTGGCGCTGGCTGCGCAGCTGACGTTGGCGTCGACGTAGCTAAAGCGTTTCACCTGTGCTGCGCACTCTATTTGTACTCTATACTCTTTCCCCTCTTTCCATTGCATTTGTTGTGACCTCTTCATTGGCTCTTACTTCCGATTTACATTTCTATATAATCACTCTTCATGAATGAAAATCGTTATCGTTGCCCTATCCTAAACAAAAAAAAAAAAAAAAAACAAAAAACAAATACGCACGTTTCTAATTTACATGATAATTTAGCTACGTTTTGTGTGTCTCTTCAGTTGGTGTTTTTTTTTGTAGTTTTTGTAGTTGTGTGTAATAGTTGAATAGCTGATTCGAGACCGATTTAAATTGCTGATGTGCCACGTTTCCTTAAATCCGTAATTTAACGGTAATTGAGCATGTTAAAGGGGGAAAGTCGAGTCGAAGTATTGCAGAAAGCGCGTCCAACTCCAGTTGAGGCTATAACAAATTGCAATTTGCTACAGCAAGCAAAAGCCATTCACGTCAGAGATACTAATTTTATAGATAGAACCACCAACTAGAGTATATAAAACGGTCATGAAATGACAGAAAAGCATTAAAATCGGTGATGTAAACACACATCAAAAATCTATCTACAGTGCTTGAATGTGTGGCCCATCCTTATCTATGCATAATGGGAAGGTACGTAAGGTACTTATAAATATATGTATGTGTATGTGCATGTATGTGTTTGTTCACATTTTTCAATGTCGCTTTGGTCTATTGATTTTTGTGTTGCGATAATTAACATGAAAGAATTTTACAAGCGGGCAAAGCGAAATTCATAGTAAAAGACGCAGTAAAATTGTGACGTCAGAGAGCGAAAAAGGGTACAAATACCAAAATATTCGAATAAAGGCGGGCCAACTTCAGCGCGTGGGCTAAATCAGCTTTTTTTTTTAATTTTTTTGACATGAAGTCAGTTTTAGAAACTATTTTTAGTCCATTATGCGCTCAACATCCTTTTTTTTTAGATTAAACAATTTGAGAATTTATATAAGGTTGCCAGGTGTATATTATAGAATATTATCTATTTTGAGATTAGTTACATTTTATTTCACTTCTACAATATTATTATACATATTACATACATTTTAGGGCATTTAGTCGTCGTCTAGTTTTGATGCTTGTTATTGTCTTTCTCCTTGACGTTTGTTCTTTATGATGTGGTTTCTTATTTGCTTGTCAATTTGCGCAAATTGTCTGCACACGCCCTTACACTTGACCGCCTTCTTTGTGGTAACGTAACCCCTTCTGCTTCTTCTTCTCCTTCTACTACAAGTGCTACTGTCTGAAAGCAAATTAATTTAATTTTAGACGCAACTAATTTCCGTAACAGCGGCACACCTTAGGTGCTATTTTCCTTATTTGCTTATCATTTGTCAAGATGTTCGCCCAATAATTGCACCTGAACATCAATATTAAAGAGATTTTTGAAGCACCACTTTAACCCAAAAAAAATGCTGAAACTGCCGAATCTATACTTCTACATTGATACAAAAAAATCCCCCCTTACTTGGCTTCTTATCAGAATCGATCCCACAAATACTCTGATTGTTTATTGAATTTAAACTATCGCATTTATATATGTATATATGTACGTAAAGCTGTAATTACCTTCATATTTTCCGTGTCAGTTCCTTGTCCGGGTAGTATATAAGCTATAAACCTTTAAACCTTAGTGCGTGATTGCAATAATAATAGTTGTTAATAAAATAATACAAAATAAGTGCATTATCAATTCCAGGCATAGATGTTTATCTGATCAGTCGTTTTGGTTGATGATAGCAATTCTCGGAGATAGTGTATTAATTTTTAACAATTACTTGCATATTTTTCAATGACGTCCGTATCTGAGGGTATGTTGATTATGAATAGCTAAATAATTAAACTACTTGATGGATCTGCAGCCTGAATGGGTAGTATTATTAAAAAAAAGTATATATGTACATACAAACAAATATTAGATTTTCTGTCAATTCTTCGTGCAAGTCTTCCAATTCTCATTCTCCTTAATTCTCCCCGCTTTAAAATAAGTGTTATTGGAAACATAATACTTTGATTGAGAAACTGATTCGAATTGATAAGGAAAGCAAATAAAAACTTCTGCGTCAACAAATGCAACGTAATGAGTGATAGAAATCCTAAAAACAAAAGTTTTGGCTGATGAAATTTCTATGAAACTTTGCAAGTATAAACTTGAAGCTAAATATAAACACAATTTTGCTTCTTTCTGTGACTGATTTCTTATGAAAGCAATTCATTTTCCCGCCCTACTATATTTTAGCATTATGTTATCTTTAAGATAAGTGTATTTACCAAAAGTTGAATAAATGTAAAACTAGAGCAGGCAAGTTGTTAAAATAGAAGTCTCAAGTAACCATAACCATAATAATGGAAACCAAAATTTTTAATTCTAAAATTGGAACACGTGTTTTCATTTCAATTAGGGGCCTGGCCGGGTATTTTACTGAGAGAGAGAGTGTGTGTAGGAGAGAGAGAGAGAGAGAGAGGGAGAGTAAGCATGTCTGCAGAGAGCAGAGAGAGAGAGAGAGCTCTTGCAACGCAGGATGCTGCGCTGAATTTTTGTGAGCTAAATCAGTCAGATATGTGACGTCACGTGCATATTTAGTTTTTGGCATAGGCGCAACAGTCGTCATTAAACGTTTCTACCCACTAAACTGCCTATTACGTTTCCCATTACATTCCCTAACATTTTTTTTTTGGACTTTGCCGCATGTTGCAATTGCATTGAATGCAATTGTTTATATTTAGTGCACAACAGATGTTGTAGAATGTGTCTATCCTAATGAGTTTTTACTGTTTGCTGCATATTTTTTTTCGTGTTTTGCGTTGTATTCATTTAAATATTTTACATGCAGTATGCTAAAATGCTTTGCTCTTTGTCAAAATTTCATTTTCAAGGTTATTTTATTTGGGGATTCGAAAAGAATTTGTTATTTTTGTTCAGTCCGATATATGCATTGAATATAAGAATCAATGAGTTTTAGGGGTTTGTCATCACATTATTTTCTGCAGACCAGTTGGCACAATTTATGTACACATATAAATGCAACTTTTACTAGATACTATCATTTTATCTCAAAGATACATTTCCTCAAAATTGCCTCAATTGGAACCGAGAGTTTTTTTTGTCAAAGATACAACATACACATCCCAAATGTGTAAGCAATTAATAAAGATGATGAAATCGATTCTTTTTCTATCTTTTATTTTTTTTTTTTTTTGCAATTTCCACAATTTGTAAAGAACTACTTAAAGCACTCTACAACTTAAAATTGTGGCGTGTCTCAATGTCAGCCTTTACCGTTATCTCTGGGTATATTTAGTTGCTGTTTTTGGCTATGTCATTCTCGGGTCTTTGTCGCACACGCAATTGTAATGATTTTGGCACTGCTATAAATCGATCAATTATCTAAAGGTTTAGCGAAACCGGTTTTAGTCGGTTTTTTTTTTTTGTTTGTACAACATAGACAATATATGTGATATAGGGCGGCCATTTGTTACCTCAACCGGTGAATATAACACTAAAAATATCTAAAAACAACGCGAGCAAAAAAAAAAAAAAACAAAAATAAAAGAGAGCAAACTGTGCCAATTTTTATAGACTCGCAGTGGGTGAAGGTTCTTTCATGTGTGTTTTGTTAAAGTTATATCTTTATGGCTATATAGCTTCTATCTGTATGTTTGTTTATGTAGGAGTACATATGGTAAAAGACCCCACTAATAACTGCGCTGTGGCCGCCAACATAATTTTGTTTCATTCATAACGACACGTTTACCCAAAACAATACGATAATGTACGACTATATCTTATCACAGTTCGTGATTTACTGACGTTGTCAATTTTCTTGGTTATTCGTTCGTTCAGCTTTTGCTTTAATGTTTTAAATCAAGTATCGGTCATAAACTCTATACTATAAAGATAAAAATGATCTGTGGGAACGGTGTTATTAATGGGTAGTAATAAAAATCTATTTAGAGTGTTCTGATTATAATTTTAAAATTTATATTAACTAATGGAACCTCGTGACGAAGATTTGTAAATAATCAAGATATGGATTTAATGTGTTGAAGTAAATTTTATGAATATATACTAATACAAATCAGTTTTAAAACTTGAGTTTTCTGATATAGAAGTTAATCAATTTGTGGACACTTAAATTGGTATGACTTATATTAAATACTTTCTTTAATTAATTAGTTTATTTTATTTTATTATTTTATAATTGTTATGAAAATTATTTCAAAATTAGAGTTTTCTCATTAAGAATAATGCTTGTTCATATTAGACCTCATGGTGTTCAATCAAATTGCGGTCAACAGCCATGTTTCAGGGGTTATTCAACCTTGCTGTGAAATGTGCTGAAGTAAACAAAACTCAAAATGTTGTAAAAAAAAACCAAATAAATCTGCGAAACCTGAGCGTTGAAATGTGTCTACGCGGCAAATGAATATTCATGTAATTTGGCCAAGAAAGCACATTTATCTTGTCGGTTAATATTACAAATATGATACTCTATGAAACGCTTCAACGTAGTTTAACCCAAAACACCGCTATTTATTCTCACATTTATTTAACGGCTGAGTTGAAGACAAGGCCAACAGAGTGTTAATTGTTAGCTAACAGCCAAAGAATACAGACAAAGGCAAAGTACAAACTGCAGATGCCACAAGGTTGCTTTATTGACGCATGTGACAAACAGAGCACCACAACACCACCCCCAAACCCCCCCTTTCCACATCTGTGACAATTTCACCACTCGTGAATGCGAAACTTAACACATGTAGAAATGGCAAAAACAAATTTGGATTTTGGCCGGGATTTAACATATTAATAATAGATCAACGGCGGGTAAACAAGTCAACACTCGTATCCCATCACGATGACAGGGCCAAAAGTCCAATTTCGGCAAACAAATTGAATGTGACAGACTTTACGAAACACTCGAGAGTTCATTGATAGAGCTGGGAGTGGCTAAATATAGAAGTCATTAGATGGAACTTAAGTGGCATATAAAGAAATTAATTGAATAACTTGTCAAATTCCAAGCCAATTGTCGAACCACAACTGAATTTACGTGCAAATCGCACACAAAAAAAAAGTATATTTAAAAAAGTAAATTTTCGGAATAAATTTCAATAAATTAAATCAAATGCCTTTTACACGTAAATTGAATGTGCGTCGCACGATTCAATTAAAAGGCACTTGAACGCATAAAAGACAACATCAGACTGAAATTTGATCAATCCAATGTCTGCTCATTCAATCAAGGAAATTCTATTAATTCTTACACTAACTGCCACATTCCAACTGTAACTAATATTTGAACCATTTCTTTTCTTTGCAGGCTGTACACTGTGCGAAAATTGTTGAAGAGTTGACAGTGAACAAAGTGAGAGAAACCACACAAAATGGTGAACGTTATAGTACGTATCATAATTTAAGAGTCTCTCTTTGTATTTAATTGTTTGACTAACTGTTGTGAATAAATTTTAATTGTAGGATAGCGGTTCAAAACATGCGCCACAGGAAATGGAACAATTCCTGCCCGGCGATGGCACCAACAAGTAAGTACCATCGTGTCTATTTAAAAGGCATGAACTAAACGTTCTAATACGTAAATAAGTAAATAAAAGATTTTGCCTTGCGTGTTGGTCAATTAAATGTTAGTTAAGCCACACACACACACCAACACACACCAACACACACACGCACACCAATTGTCAAATGATGCCGCCAAAATGTCACTTGTCAATTTGTCAGACGCCACCATTTAAACTCAGTTGTGGTCCGATATTATATATACATATATATGTATATAGATCATTGCAGATTTAACCAGCCAGCCAGCTGTGTATAATTACAAGCAATTGTCTGTGCAATTACTAAAAGTATAAAAGTGTTTTTGCAAGTATAAACAGATGAAAAGTTGAGATCTAACTAAGTTATCATTGCGATTAGACTGATTATTTATTAGTGAATCTTAATCCTACTTATTAGTCTAATCATATGACTGTATCATTGCCGTTGTATTACGCAGTAACTTACCTAATGGAATAATACATAGTACAACAAGTCAACACACACCTCAATCTTCTATTTATACATATATGCACTCTTATATACACAGTTTCAGATAATCGTACACGTACTTGTCTCTTAATATTCCATTTCAACCTTTGCAAACATATTTTTAAAACTCTTGACGTTGCATATGCTTTTGTTGTTTTTTATATTTTTGCAAGAGATCAGCTGAACGCAAATTTATTTTTCGCATTGCAAATATATTTTATTTACTGTAGGCTGCCAAAACAAATATATAAAATCGCTATTCATCGAAAAATAAAACAAAAAAAATTTTTTTTTGAACACGCGTATAATTTATATAAATAACCAATTATTAGCAACTGATAACAAATATTATGCTTGCATTGACATTAAAACTTAGCAGGAAAATTTTTTTAAAATAGGCTTATGAAAATAATGATCAGGCAAAATACTTAATTGATAACCTTTTATTTAATTATAAGTAAACCTTGCACTCGAAATGATAAGCAATATTCCAATAGACATATAAACTTAAAGCTATTAATTAAAAAACGTAATAATAAATGTATAATTAAAATTTATTTAATACATATACATATCATGGTTGCGGTTACCTCGTGATACACAGTTTAAACTGAGATATACATATAATTATGTGCCTATCAGGCATATTCCACACATAGCTATCGCATTTGGGTTTATATATAATATAATCATGACATTCGCTTTTGTGTAACACACGCATATGTATTTAATATATATTTAATACAGAGGCCGAAACTAAGATAGTCGTAAAGATTAGATTGATTTTTTTTTTGTTATAACTTTTGTATTTTTTTTAAATTTGTATAGCTTGGTTTAATTTTATTTAAGAAATGTGAATTATAAGACTTAACAATGGCAATTTTGAAGTAGCATTAAAAGCGACAGCCTAAAAGTAGGCAACACATATATTTTATTCAGTATTTTTTCTTTAGTTAAATTGATTGCTGTGGCTGATGCAATGCGATGGAAGCTTGAAATCAGGCTCTGCTGAGTCGCTGAAACTGGCCAATCGCAATTGGCGCGCGCTTGAAGTCCAAATTGGGCTTGTCGTTTCTTTTTTTCCTGTTGCTTTTTTCTTGACTGTAAACACAAAATGAGACGTTGGCCAAACGACTATAATTGCAGATGCAGCAATTCCAAAGCCAAAAGAATTTCACTCACGGCTGCCACATACGCCGCATATAAGAAAATGGTGCATTCATTTATGGCATTTAGTTGTTGTCTGACAGTGGCCGGTGTAAAGATCAGTTTCTATCAGTGCAGATCATAATATGGCAATGAGCGATTTAGAACCCACTCATGTGGAGTTGAGGTGGCAATGATTAGTTTTAAAAAATCTATATTTTGGTTTTAAATAATTTTTTTTTTTAATTTCTATTTACAGATATAAAATTCAGCCACGCAAATCAGATGCCGAAAATGCCTTGGCCAATAATGATTTCGATCCGTTTACAATGCGCGACAACGAGCATCCCACAACGTAAGTCTGGCCATATACAGTCCACTAATTATCTCGCTAAGCTCTCGCCTTTTTCTTTTTTTAGTGATAATGAAACTTTGACGCATTTGCTGAAGGCCTCTTTGGGCACTGGCATCCTGGGCATGCCGTTTGCCTTTATGTACTCGGGTCTGGTTATGGGCATCTTTGCCACCATCTTTACTGCCTTTGTCTGCACGCACTGCAGCTACATATTGGTATGTCCAAGACCATTTACATTTCCTATTTGATGGAGTTTATTAATTGGGGCTTATTCCACGTGCAGGTCAAATGCGGTCACAAGTTGTATTATAAGACACGTCGCACCAAGATGACTTTTGCGGAAATCGCTGAGGCTGCATTCCAGAAGGGCCCGAAAAGTCTGCGTGGTTTTGCGCCAGTCGCCAAGTTTTCCATATTGTTTGGCTTGTTCCTTACGTACTTTGGCACCTGCTCCGTCTATACGGTGATTGTGGCCAAGAACTTTGAACAGGTGCTGGAACATTGGATGGGCCGTGAAATCGATGCGCGTATGCTCATCGGCATATTGCTGGTGCCTTTGATCCTGATTGCCTGGGTGCCCAACCTGAAGTATCTGGCGCCCGTTTCGATGGTGGCCAATGTTTTCATGGGTCTCGGCTTGGGCATCACATTCTACTATCTGGTCCAGGATCTGCCGCCCATTCAGGAACGTTCGCTATTCACCCTGTCCACGCTGCCCGGATTCTTCTCGATAACCATTTTCGCGATGGAGGCAATTGGTGTCGTTATGCCGCTGGAGAACAACATGAAGACACCAAAGAATTTCCTTGGCATTTGCGGTGTCCTCAGCCAGGGCATGTCGGGCGTCACGCTGATCTATATGCTGCTCGGTTTCCTCGGCTATCTGCGCTATGGTGATCAGACTGGCGAGAGCATCACTCTGAATCTGCCCATCGAGGAATGGCCCGCCCAGGCTGTGAAGGTATTGATTGCCCTGGCCGTCTATTGCACATTTGGACTGCAGTTCTATGTGTGCCTGGAGATTGTCTGGGATGGCATTAAGGATAGGTGCACCAAGCGACCCAATTTCGTAAACTACGTGCTGCGGTAAGTGAACACATTTTGAGTACACTTTTGAATTATTTCTTAACTCATTTTTATTTCTCCTTGCAGCACGGTTCTGGTAACTGCCGCCGTGGTGCTGGCCATTTCAGTGCCCACCATAGCGCCATTTATGGGTCTCATTGGCGCCTTCTGCTTCTCCATACTCGGTCTGATCTTTCCGGTAAGTGCAGCGCAGTGCGTTAAGTTCTAAATCAATGGGCGCTAATCCATCTTCATTGGACAGGTCATTATTGAGCTCATCGTGCACTGGGAAACTGGGTTCGGTCCTGGCAACTGGATACTGTGGAAAAACATATTCATTGTCTTGTGCGGCATTGGAGCACTTGTCTTTGGCTCCCTCTCGGCCATCAAGGATATCATGAAGGTTTATAGCGGACCAACGGAAGCCCAATAAACGGTTTCCTTGAAGCTTACTGCAAACTGAAAAAGGAAGCTTCCAAATAATCTCCTGTGCATAAAACACAAAAATCATAATGCAAACAGTGCTATACCAAGGGATATATATTTATTATATAAACTATATGTATACATTTGATGAGAGATATACTTTTTAGCATAGTTTGTAGCGCAGCAAAAGCCGGCCGGGAAGATTAGCTCCTACCGTTTCTTTTTTCCTATGAATCTAACTATTGTTAGATGTAAAACTGCGCCTACACTTTGTACATTATTGTTTGAAGCATATTGCTATTGTGTAGTGCCCTAAGATTAACTATTATATTTGAGTGCCTAACTGTAAAGCTAGCACACATACACACACAGCACCAAACTGTCAGTTTTAGCACGTTTTAGTACACATGCGAATGCAATTATATAAAATAACAATATATAAATGTGAATGAATTGTTGAGTACATTTTAGTACCAAAAAAGTAAACAGTTAACTAGCTTAAACTCTTCTCGTATCTACTAAGATCGGTGATTTAAATGAAAATACACACACACATTTTAATTGATTTTAGTACATATTAGTATCAAGCTAAAAAGACTTTATTAGCACGTTTTTCTTCTGTCCCCATGCATCGCTCTCTCTCTCTCTCTTTCTGTTATAAAATAGTATTACGAAAAAAAAACCAAAATTGTAAACAACTATTATTATTATTTTGCTTTGTTGCGAACATTATTTGCAGCATAAATTTTAGCGTGTTTAGTTTATAAGCAATACGATTTGCTACTGGGTTCCTAAAAACCTCTGCAAGCCATTCAAAAAAAAGACTTATTTTTGTATATAAATTCTGCAGAGTTTTCGGGATCCATCTAGCGTTGAGTTACTCAAATTATATTTTTTGATACATACATATGTAGTTTCATTTTCTAAAAAAAGGAAAATCAAGGAAATATTCAACTATTCGATATTCTTAATGCATACTAAATTTTTGTTGCTTAACATTTGTATTTAAATTATAGCTTTAAACAAAAAATATTGAATATTAAAATACATACAAACTAAAACAAACAAGACCGCAAAATAATCGAATTAAACGCAATTTTTGCATTTAAACCTTTTTGCACTGAAACGCAACGAAGCTGATTTAACTGTGAACCGAAAAGTTAACTTTTATATTAAGTCTTTGGGATCGCAAGATCTGTCAATTGTTGAGCTAGACGAAATGGATATAAGAACATATTGTACATATTGCAAATGCTATGTTAAAGGAAACGTTATCGGGGAAGAAAATTTGTTCTTTATATTTCAAAGTATTTAGAATTGAAACATGTCCATATTACACATATTGTAAAGAGCCAAGATTGATATAATTGTTTACTTTTTGAGAAGTGTTTAAATTCCAAAACAAAAACCAACGAAATAAAGCCCGGAAAATTATCATAATAAAAATAGCATAAAATATTTAAAAATAAACAAAGTTTGGTTTTCATTTAAAGCAAAAGAAAAAGGAACAAATATGAACTTTATTGGATTATGCGTACTTGATTACTTGACTTCCTTAATTGATCAATATCTGAGCATGAAATCGATTATATATAAGCTGCTGGCACGTGGCGCAACAAATATTAAATGAGAAAAATCAGAAATCATGCGTTAATTGGCATTAAATACACACGCACACAAAGTTTCTGGGCGAAACGAATTTCTGTTTTGATTTCCAAATTGATTTACAGCGGTGTGAGTGATCGGTGGGTCCCAAACAATGTCTGATTGCGAATATGATTGGAGACGGCCAAAGCAGTTGGCATTAGAGGCAATTGAACCTGAGTATGGGCCAATTCAGGTAACCTCCGAGTCAATGCGCTGCGATGCGCTCTTGAGGCCATTGCCGGACCACTCCATCAATGGCGCCTACGTTTAGAGATTGGGTCGTGTTATTGGCTTGTCATATTTTTTTGCGACAGTTTCGAAAGGTTTTTTCGTTTCGTTTTTTTTTTTTTTTTTTGTGCTATGGACGTGGGAATGTCTAGGAAATCCTTGACTCAATGCTCGCAGCCAAAGCGTTTCAAATTTGTAATCGATTGCAGAGTCAACCCTCCAGGAAACCCGCTGCTCCAACCAATTAGCGCGTGACAAGCTGAACCAAATGGGAGAGTCAACAATTGGTAGCTCGACCGCAAGATGACTTGGCTACCAATTTGGTGCACCAAGCCGCTGACCGCTGACCGCTGACTGTCTGGGCCAGTTGTGGTTGCTGCTGCTGCTGTGTCCAAGGTCGCCAGCGATTTAAAATAATTAATCTCTAATTGTCATCAACAACATCATCAACTGCTCGCATCAATGGGATGCTGTGCGCACAGTTGTTGCCAAGGTCAGCCACGTTAGAAGCCAGCCAGAAGCTGCCCCGTTTTGCCGTCTTAAGTTTCCGCTCTTGCATCTGGTAATGTAAAACCATTTACGGCCATTGTGTAACTGCGATAATTACAATTGCCTACAAGAGGCGCTTTTTGTGTTTGGCATTTCAAATGCTTTTGGCGTCTTCGGCTTCGGCGCTTTTGTGGGCCATTCTTATAGAGACTTTCACCAACTTGGTATACTTTTGGTGCGCTACAATTCGTTCGATTTGATTATCTGTATGGTCTGTCATTTTTTATAGTATGATATGCAATTGGAATTTTAAGTGCAAGCGCGTGGGAATCTTTTTGATAATCAAAAATGACATTTCCTATACATAGTTATGAATACAGACCACAAACGTGAGTTACTAGCTTCTTTTTTCATACTCGTTCACGAACTGAAAAGAGCATATTGGATTGTGCAATGTTCGACTTTGTTGTTTCGTGCGAACGCAATTTTGTTCGTCACTATTGCAGATATTGGGTATAGAGTATTAAGATTGGCTGTCTAGTGCACTTGGAGCGCCTCACTTTAAAATTTAGTTAGACCAAAATTTTTATAAATCCCATTACTGTGGCAAAAATAAACTAATTTTCATGTATGATGGCATTTTGGTCATGATTTGTCCTCTAGATTGATTCTACATTTAAACTTATAGAAAATAATTTCTGTTTCACTTTTTTTTATATTTTTCGGATTTTTTGACATTTTTGGGACAAAAATCACAAGGGGGGACCCTTACTCATTTTCGAAAAAAAATTATTTCAAAATTTAGAATTGCGAATTTATTCTTTTAATCGATTGTATTTGTCACAATTAGTATAAAAAACAACATTAAAAGTTATTCTGAAGAGGTAAAATTTTTGGTAAAAAATCATGCCAAAATTGACAAACTTTTTGACATGTAAAACTCTCGTGACCCATAGCTCCCAAAGTTCAAACTGCTATAACTTTGTGAAAACTGGACCGATTTTCATGTTTGATGGCATATTGATCATGAATTTAACATTAGATTAATTCTGTATTTAAAATATGCCCATTTTTGAAAATAAAATTTTTTTGATTTTTGGTTCAAAAATCACAAGGGGGGACCCTTACTCATTTTCGAACAAAAAAAAATTTTTCAAAATTTAGAATTGCGAATTTATTCTTTTAATCGATTGTATTTGTCACAATTGGTATTAAAAACAACAATAAAAGTGATTTTGAGAGGGTCAAATTTTTGGTCAAAAATCATGCCAAAATTGATCAAAATTTTGGCATGTAAAGCTCTCGGACTCATAGCACCGTTTGAAATATCGGCCTATAACTTTGTCAAAACAGAACATATTTTAATGTTTGATGACATTATGCTCATGATTTGGCCTCTAAGTTAATTCTACATTTAAAACTATATGAATTTTTTAATACAAATTTTGTTGGTATGAAATGTTGTGGTTGTAATTACACTGTGTACAAGTATTAGACTGTCGGTTACACCCGACTGCAACGTTCTTCCTTTTTTTTTTGTTGAAAACCCAGATTTGAGTTTTACTCTAACCACAATTCATCTCACTTTCACAAATCTTTCAAGGTCTTAAAAAACGAGAAAAAACCTAAAATAACTCTATCAAGTGCCAATTTTCTAACAAATCGTATGAAAAAAGAGAGCCCCCTTAAAAGACCATTCAAGTAGCTTCCAAGAGCTACATAAGTTTTACAAATATTTATCATAATAACAAAAACAATCAATAAATTAAAAAACTTTATAGAAAAATAATTATTGACTCAAGCGCAATCAGCAACAAAATACAAAATACAAGTGTACACAAAAACAAAGGTCCAACCAACAATAACATTCACTTTCAAAAGGAGTTAAAACAAAACAACCGAAATAAAAGTAACAAAACGACTTCAAAATTGCCCTGTCCGAAAAAAAAAACACACACACAACAAAAACATATAATAGATAAAACGTAAAAACTATTGTAATTATGCATAACAAAGATATTGCTGGCAAAATATTGAAAGTTTCAAGTGAAGTAGCGCATCCCGTCGACCCAGGCGATTGAGTTCAACACCACCTAGCTTGGCCAGTTTAACAACAAGATTAAATAATTACTTTGGTAAAAATGTTTTTGTTTTATTTATAGTTTTTTTTTTGCCAATTTGCCTTTAAACAAATGAAGCCCAAAATATTAAATGGCAACTAATTTTGCAGTCGAGCTTTAAAGTAAAAGCCATAGGAAATGTCTGCAGATCGCTCAACAAATTTTCAGCTGCTGTATACCCTGTACTCTGAACTGTGTATGAAGGGCATAATGTAGCTGTAGTTGTAAGTAAGGATTTTTTAATTTTTAAAATTTTAAATACCTACCAAGCTAAAATTTCTAAGCTTAATAACAAACATCTTACAACAACAAATCTATCATCAACAAATTTATTACACTTGGTGATCATCAAAATCTAAAAAACCATCTTAATCTAAAAAAAAAGTTGTAAAACGTTCAAAGCTTTATTTTATGATAAATATCTTATTTTAAAAGACCAAGAATGAAATCTACTTAATTTATGATTGCTCAAGAAAGATTCTTGAAAAAAATGGAAGTAAAAAACATAAGAAATTTTTTTTCGCTTGTAAGTGGATTTTAAACGTGTTATTTTCAATATACTTTCTACATTTTTAGCACATTACATTACCAATTTCATTATATTGTCTATATTAATTCTAATATTTTATATATTAAATTATTTTAAATTTATTATGCTATTTATGCTTCTTAGCTTTACATAGGATATCTGTACGCCTAACATACTCGACTAGGGCACTCTTACTATTGTGTTTTTTTGGGCAATCTTCAGATTATGGCAGCAACAACATGATGATGATGATGACGATGATGATTGTCGTGCCGAGTTACCACGTGATGTTTGCAACTAGCTCTATGCTGTTGTCGTCGGCAGCAGCAACAACAGCAGCAGCAGAAGCAGCAGCAGCAGAAGCAGCAGCAGAGGGCACCCGCCACAGATCAGCGCGCTTTGTGCATTTGCATTCATTATGTTTGGCACCGTCGACGCGGCCACAACGCCACCGCACAACGCAGTTCCTCCTCGCGCAGCTGAAAGATCATCGACAGCCACGTTTGCCAAGCCAAGTTGGATTCTTAAGCTGCTTCTCAGCACGTCACTCAATTGTGTGTGTGTGTATGTGCATTTGTGTGTGTGCGTGTTGCAATTTTTGGCGCTTTTGAGAAATATGTTTAAAATGTGGATTTGTGTACCGAGCTGCTAGCACTTGTTTGCTGAGAACTAGACTTGTGTCAAGTCGATTAACTTGACCTTTAGCTAAAAATTCTTTTAAAATTGATCGTTAAAAAAATTACTAAAAATAAAAAAAAATAGATAACTGGCAATGTCGTCACCACATGTTCTCCATCTCATTGTGCTGCTCGGCCTGAGCGCAGCCGTCTTCACCGAAGAGTCGATCGGCAAGGAACGCAACCACAAGGTGTGTAAGCCCCCAATAACGTATCTACAGTCATAAATAAACGAAAAATGAAAACCAATTAAAGAAACGTCAAATCTATCGCGAGCAAGTGCTGCCACATGCGGGTGGCAAAATTCCGGACACCGCCTTCGAGACCGATCGTCTGTTTCTCAACCGTCTGCAAAAGGAGGGCATATCCGTGCCGGATGGCATTGTGCCCGAGCAGCGCAATCCCCAGGTAATTATTATATTCATAATTCATTTCATTTGATTGATCAATGTTAAATTCGCAGGTCTATCAATATTATAACAAGCCGATGCGCACCGTTTATCATATTGCGCTCAGCTCGGATGGTCGGTATACGCCGCGGGAGGGTCGCTATCACTACCGTCAGGTGCCCACCGTGGAGACCACCTATCTGTATCCGCAGGCCGTGGGTCGTCCGTATGTGCTGGTGCCGCCCAAGCATGCACTGCCCACCTACCGTCAACTGCAGCTGCATAATCCGTTGCTCAATCAAGTGAAATTCCAGCCCAAGAAAGGTGAGTCCATCAACGCCTGGCTGCACCCAACATTTTTCATGTGCATTGCTTTTGTGCAGTGCCCAATTTTCTGGAACTGGCGCCCACCGTTGGCAAGAGCCATGCCTCCAGCTCATCCAAGGCGCAGTCTTATCAAAATGTGAATCTTCTGCATGGCCAAACACTGCCCGCCTTCAAGAAAAACGCCGGCGGCAGCAACACCTATGTGGATAGCTATGGCAAAACTCACGTAAGCCCAACCATTCAACCATGGTAATCATAAATGTAAATGGGATTTTGGGTTTTTGAACTCTTTTGCAGCTCTTTAGCGAATTTGATGATTTGCTCAAAAAGCTCGACTTGAATCCGGCCGGACAAAAGTTGTATTAGTTTTTCCTAAATAAAAAGTGCATATTCTTTTAAGACTTTAGTCTAAGCGCAATACAATTCAGAGTGGCATTAAATACATAGCCTCATATTTGACACTATTTTGCTAATTTCTTTTACAGATATCTAAAAATTGCAAGTTTCCAGCCATTTTTAATTACTCTCATTACTCTACTCATATTTAATAAATATTTTTCATATACAACTAATAATTTAAGTAACGCTGCAAAGCAATCAAAATTTGTTAAGCGTAAACAATTTCTTGCTTGCAAAATAAACCTAATTGCATTGTGCCTTTCCATACGAGCTATAAATGCAATAATATCTACTTACATATGCATAAGATACATACATATGTGCTTATCATCATTTAACCAAAGTTTTCCTTAATAATGCAATGGGCCTGTAATAATTAGGCGGTACGATATGTTACATTGTGGAGCACAAAAGCTTAGCTTAAAAAAGAAAAAAAAATATAAACAGCTTCCAAAAAAATCGAAAGTTGCCCAGCGCACGAGACCGAGCCGAGTGCCGAAGCTACGAACCACGCTTACCGTTAAACGTTAGTCGTTAGTTGTAACTGTTACCCTTGAAAGCTTTGCGCGAAGACAGCGAAGCCGTCTCAAGTGGATGCCGCTTGGTAGAAACTGCACTTCAGCTTCAGTGCGATTTTCCAACTGAACGCAGACGGTTCAACTGATCCCAACACTAACTCAAACTGATCCTCGAGAGAAAACAACAACAACAACAAAAAAAAAAACAAATCATGTTGAATCTGTGCAGCAACGCGCATCTAACGCTGCTGCTGGTGCTGTTTGGTGCAGCGCTGGCCGTTGAAGTGCAGGTTAGTCATATAATAATTACAACAAATTTGGCAGCAGCAGCTGTTAACGAAGACATGATGCGCAACTAATTGTGGTGTAAAATCAATCCAGTGGGAAGCGCCGTGCACGCCCAGTTGATGTGGAGCGCGTGGCTGTCTCTTGCTACAAGAGCTTGTGCTCGACGTTCACTTTTGACCCAAAAATTGTAACATGCAATTGAGGCACACATACATTACACACACACACACACACACACAATACACACATGTTTAATTGTTTGCTAATAATGAGCGGGGGCCTCAAACAGCGGCCACTTCGTCGGAGTCTGCGGAACCGGTTACCGCACGAGGCTGAGACTTGGGTTATGCAATTGGCAGCATTTGATATGTTTACACTTATGTTACTGTAGAAATTCGGACACCTGTTTAATCCACCGCAACCAGAGCATCGTGAGCGCCACGAAGATAAGCAGGATCTAAATAAAATACCTGGTGTGCCGGGCGTTGACTATCCAATCTACCATGAAGTGCCGCACACGCAATTTAGCTGCCACAATGTGCCCGCCGTGCCGGGCATGTATGCGAATGTGGAGACTGGCTGTCAGGCGTATCATGTGTGCCACGACGGGCGCGAGGGTCACCAGGGCGCCTCGTTCCTCTGTACAAACGGCACCATTTTCAATCAGAAGGAATTCGCCTGCGACTGGTGGTACAATGTGAAATGCGAGGAAGCCATCAGCCTATATCAGTGAGTCAGCAGTTATTAAGAAATACAAATAAAATATTAATCCAATTTACTTTCTTCACAGCTTAAACGCCGATCCGGAGCATAATCCCTATGTGCCAAAAAAGAAGCCTGAATTGCTCCAGGAAGCGCATGATCCACATGGCGCGCCTGGATTTTTGATACACGCTTAAATAACATTTCACTTTGTCTTTCACTATTTAAAAACTTGTATAAAATTTTCGCGGCAATAAACTTTATTTCAATTAAATTAATATGACTCGAGCGCTGAGTTCTTTTACTCCATTTTGTTTTCATTTAAATAACAGTTACAACGCGTTACGTGCTATCGCCATGACGATGTTTTCACTAACAACACTATACAGCTATCGATAGCCGGTAAACACTGTTACAACTTGTGATGTTAAAAAAATTCGATATTAATCTTTTCCAATATTAACTTTTCAAGTTTCTGCGAGTTAACATCACTATTAACAACTAACAACATAAATTTCCGGCATCTTAGAAGTTTTTTTAAGTAATTAATTTATTCGATATGGCTCAGCGCGATCCCAGTGCACCCGGCTACAACATTGCACGGGATCCCAACTTGGTGAAAAATCGCATTTTCATTGGCAATTTGCCAATTTGCACTAAAGAGGAGCTGGAGAGCATTTGCCATCCGTATGGCAAGGTTTTGGGCTCGCTGGTGCAAAAGAATTTCGGTTTCATTCAGTTCGAGAGCGAGGATATCGCCAACAAATGTGCGGCCGCACTGAACAAATCCACCTTCAAGTCGAATACGCTAACTGTGCGCAATGCCAGCATCAAGCCAAAGGCCGCCAATGCCAATGCCAAGAAACTCAATCAGAACGCGCACAATCCGGGCGCTATGCCGATGGCGGTTCAGGGCGGTATTGTGATGACCGCCGCCGCCGCTGCCGCCGTAGTGCCCATTAATGATTGCGAGATCATCGTGGTTAATCGCGAGAATACGTGAGTATTTGTATTCAACTCAGAGCTTAGCACAGCTGCTAAATGTTGAGTTCATCCGCAGAAAGTATGGAGAGTTCATTGAAGATCGTCTGCGACAGGCTGGCATGCGTGTGGATGTGCTCTTCCCCAACGAGGACGTCATGCTGGGCCAGGTGCTAAGCAATATTTCAGCGCGCGGCTGCCTCTACGCCGTGCTGGTGACACCCCAACACGAAGCACTCAATAGCATTACAGTCAATATTCTTTATGGTGTGCCGGCCGAGCATCGCAACATGCCGTTGGATGACGCGATCACACTGATTGCCACCGACTTTCGCCTAAAGAAGCAACGTGACGCGGTTACCACATCCCAGCACGCACCACAGAAAAGGCATCCCGAATCCATGCAGCAACTGATCGAAATGCTTGCGGATAATCGTCAGTTGACGGGTTTGCAGTATGAGTGCATTATCAAATATCTGGAGGATCAGCGGCAACAGCAGCTCAAGCTGGAGTTAGGCGAGGCCAATGCTCTGGCCAAGCTGCAAGCGCCCGATCCAGAAATCGAGCTGCAAAAGAAGATCCTCAGTATTATGAACAAGCCCGCGGTAACAGAGATTAATTATGAGCTGATGTATCCCACATTTGAGGCGGCAAAAACAGATAAACGACTCATGGAGCTGCTGCAGGACCCAAAGGTCATGAATGCGCTAGAGAGCGTTTACAACTCGGGGCTAGTGGAAACCATCTCTGAATACTTGTAGAACGTAACACAATTTTTTTTTATTAATTAATAATCCGCGAATAGGAATAACAAATAAAACTAAGGCCAGGATCGCTTGGCCTCATGTCCCTCATATTTGTGGCGATACTTGAGACCCGTTACCAGAGTGGAGCTCTTGGGGAACGCAGTTTTGCCGTTGAATTTCGTATCGGTCTCTGGATGGAAGCGAACATATTCGTACTGTATGTGCAAATTCTCTGGCAAATCGATGCGCTTAAGTGCATCTAGCGGCACAGTGGTGTCCACCACTGTCTCATAAAATGCTATCACATCGCCTACGGTGGCCATCTCGTGTACTTGCGAGTTGGGCACTCCATGCTGCAGTTCCTCGAAGCACGCCGTCAGAAACTTGAACTTTTCTGACAAGTCCGTTAATTGTCGCTGATCTCCGCCGTTTGCCATCTGCAGTGCGGCAGCCACGGCACGAATTCGTGCCGCTGCATCGCTAGTTGGTGCATACGGCTTATTTGGACGCAGGAAACTATAAACATTTGGCGTTTAGTAAATTTTAGCGACACTCGGAAACAAATATTTACCCTTTGGCAGCGATCGATTCACCAACGGCGGCCAGTGTTTTGGTCTTGGTCTGCTTGGAAGAGGCATAACATCTCTGCAGGTTTGCCACAAGCTTCAGAAGGCATGTTTGTGTTAGTTCATCAATCCTTTCAATCTGATATTTATATTTTTACTCACATTTTGCGGCACAAGAGATAAACCTTTACGTAAATTCACCGCTGCCATTATTTAAGTGCTGCAAAAGAGAAATAGTGTGGTGCTGCCACTCTGTATCAATGTATTTGTGCAGCCCTAAGTAGCTGTCAATATTGGTGCCTGGTATCGGCTGCCAAGTTTTAACGTACATATTTTATCTTTACTTTGCCTAAGCTACATTTCACAGTCAAATTCGAATAAAATATACTATACTAAGCCAACTGTTTAATTTATTTGAGATATATCGTCTTCAAACACCATCGCATTGGTTAAAATATCGAGTAATAATTTTACATGTTTTCGAAATCGATACTTTAGCCATCCCTAACTGTCAGCGCTCGTCTCTTTCTTTTTCCGGTCGCCGAAATGGTACGACGCAAGAAATCTTAAATCGAAAATTTAATTTGTAAACATCTTAAATGTTTGTGAAAAATATTGATTGTTGTTTGAAAAACATGTACTATCGCTTGTTAATTCAGCAGTTAGTAATAATATTTCCACATCTTTGCAGGGTATTGATATCAACCACAAGTACGATCGTAAGGTTCGCAGAACCGAACCCAAATCTCAGGATGTGTACCTGCGCTTGCTCGTCAAGGTGAATAATTCAAGTTTTATCTAAATTAAAGTGACGCTAATGTATGTTTTATTGTGTGTTTACAGCTGTACCGTTTCCTGCAACGTCGCACGAACAAGAAGTTCAACCGCATCGTCCTGAAACGCTTGTTTATGAGCAAAATCAATAGGCCACCAATGTCGCTGCAGCGCATCGCTCGCTTCTTCAAGGCCGCCAAGCAGCCAGAGTCGACTGTTGTTGTTGTGGGCACCGTTACCGACGATGCCCGTCTTCTGGTGGTGCCCAAGCTGTCGCTGTGCGCCCTGCATGTTACCCAGACGGCTCGCGAGCGTATCCTGAAGGCCGGCGGTGAGGTGCTCACCTTCGATCAGTTGGCCCTCCGTGCGCCCACCGGCAAGAACACGCTTCTGCTCCAGGGCAGACGTACCGCTCGCACTGCCTGCAAGCACTTCGGCAAGGCTCCCGGTGTGCCCCACTCGCACACCCGCCCCTACGTGCGCTCGAAGGGACGCAAGTTCGAGCGTGCTCGTGGTCGTCGCTCGAGCTGCGGCTACAAGAAGTAAACAACAACAGCAAGTGGAAACGGTGGACGTCGCTTTTTGGTTAAGATATTGATTTGCGCTCTTTGTGGCAATAAAGAACTTTTATTCCAAAAGGTGAACGAAACATTTCTATGTACAATTAACTTAAACGCTAAACGATCTAGTGCAAGTGTGTGCTCCAGTAATTGATAATGGGCTGATCCTGCGGTTGCACGCCGAGCACCTTTTTCAGTTTGGCCTGTACGTTTCCGGTCTTGGCATGATTGAGGCAAATGACTTTGCTGTAAAAGGAAGATAACGATATTTAGAATGTGATTGCGATCTCTTGGATATTATATTGTGACCTACTTTTTCCACTCCTCGATTAGCACCTTTGTCTGTTTGTTGAGCACTAGCTCGGTGAACGTCTTCTCCTCTACTGCCTGGACGGCTTTCAATAGCTTAACCATGAGATCTGGAACTGAACAACAAGGAAGATAGTTATAGACCGCAAGAGTTCGTCTTCAACGGATTTACTTACATTTGCGGGGCAGCTCGCCGGGCCACTTGACGGAGACGATATCGCTGCCATTCAAATGCTTTTCTAGGAAATCGATGCGGAACACGGAACTGCTGGCGATGGGCACGGCAATGTCATTGGATACGGATATGATCTTGTACTCGGAACTAATCGAGTGCTGATGCTGTGCATCTATGCGCATCAGATTGTGCATGGGCTCGGGCAGCAATATCTTCAGGCACACCATGAACCGGAACGTGCGCTCCGGTGCGCCACGTACAATGATCTTGACGCCGGTCAGTGCACAGTAACAAATGGTGGCAAAGTCCTCCTTGCGTACCACGTTCTTAATGTGCCGCAGCGAGAAGAATTCGTCCTGCTCGGGATCATCAATGTTCTCCTCGTACATCTGGATCATCGGCAGCGTGGAGCTGTTGTATGTGAGCCGTTGTGCCGGCGGCCGACCGCTGCTCTGTGGTGGCAGCCACGGCAGATTGCCAAACGTGATGTGTTCGGTGAGGAAACGCGAACCAGCCAGCAAAATCCACGCGAAATGTGAGTGCAAATGCGCGAAAACGTGCTCCTCGCCAGTTAGCTCAATTAGCGAACGTGGTGTCGGCATCAGAAACTGTGCGCCCGATAAACGTCTCTGCCTCTCCGAAAATTTGACCTCCTCGGACGCCTTTGTCCGCTGGGCGCCCCCCTGCAGCTCTGCGGACACCTTCCTCAAGTGCTCGGCCAGAAAGGGTTTTGTGTTGAGCAGAAAATACTTGTCCTTCATCAGCACTATAATCGAGAAGAGCTGATAGTAGCCGCGGGCCTGCAGATCGCTGACGCGAAATGTGTGACTAAGGATGTGGCCGCGCGCCGAGTCGCCAAAAAAGACGAAACCGCCGTCGCCGTCTCTGTTCGTGTTGATTTCGCAGCTGAGGCTGCGCACGGCTGCCTGCTTGACGAGACTGGCCACCTCCGGCAGGGCGGCCACCTTGGTGCTCACAAACGTGGCGCCGCTCTCTATATCCTTGCTGTAAACGACATTGTTGTTGGTGCGCCCCAGCGTGTAGTTGCAGGCGGAGCATGTTTTCTGGCCCTGCTGCTGATGTTGCTCCACATTCAGGTCTTCGATTTTGGTGTCACGCAGCGTCTGCGTGCAGAATATGGCGCAGGGGCCGTGCGCTTCGCAAAAGTGGCATAGCGCAATTACAGCGTTCATCTATCAATTGTTTGTCAAATTGTTGTTTGTTTACAGAAAATGCGAGTTTTTTCAGGCACGCGCTTACTATTTATTTTTTTTACAATGTGACCTCAAGCAGCAATCGCAATATTGCCAAAAACTGTAATATAAAAATAATTTATATAGTTTCAATAAAAACTACGTAAAATTATATTTATATTTTTATATTAAAACTGTTGTATATTCTTTATATAAAAATTATGTATAGTTTTTATTATTCTGATAAACTATATAAAAAAATAGGTTTAATGGAATACCTCTAACAAACATGCAAATTATTGCTAAATTGTTTTGGTATTTTAATGTCGACTTATCGATAAAAGGTAAGCAATCCTGGTACGCGCCATACCCTCCATCAAACTGCAATAATAAACAAATATAAATGGAAGACTTTGTTGTTTTAAGTGAATTAGCACTTGAATGTTTGGATGCCACAAATAGTATTGAGGAGTTCCTCTACGGCAAAAAACAATGGCGTATTAAAGAATGTCTGAGTCAACATGCAGAGACTCTAGTGAAGATCATAACAAACTGTGAGTACAATATTTGATTTCAGCAATAAATCCATCAATATATATCTATTAAATCACTTAAAAGTTAAAAATGCGCGTACCAAGAAGCTGCAGTTCAGACCACTGTCAAACCCAGATGGCCAATCAACGTTCGTACTCCTGCAGAAGGAGGCGGCGAGTACCTACTCGGCAAATGCAGTGGACATGGAACTGGCAGCCGAGCTATTTCCACTTATCTTCAGCAATTATGTGCCCGGTCTGGAGTTTGAGGTGGTGAACGAACAGCATGAGCGCCAACGCGAGTTGAAGAGCTACGTGACAACACAGCTTTACAATGCGCTCTACATCAAGCACCAGGAGCAGGAGCAGATGCAGGATAATGATCCGCCGCCTCTGTCTCTGCCCACGTATTTCACGTCGCAGCTGAGAGGATATCAGCAGCGTACCGTCAGCTGGATGCTGGGCCGTGAGCGTCTGCCAAATACATTTCCTGCCAATTACACTGTACTCAAGTCTGTGGACAACCAGCATCAAGTGTTCAAGCACAAATACTGCCTGCAATTTTATGCATTCCATGAGCAATTTCCGGAGATCTCACTGCCACCGGGCGGCATTCTGGCCGATGAGATGGGCCTGGGCAAGACGGTCGAGCTGCTGGCCACACTGTTGCTGCATCCCCGACCCACCGTGAAAACCAACTACTGGCGCAACTTTTTGGAGAATGTCGAGGATAATGTGCCGCTCAAGCTGCGTCGCATGCGGCACAAGGTCCATTGCATCTGTACGCACTCACGGCCGGTCGAAGTGAAGGTGCAGTGTACGCGGTGCCGGCTGTGGCAGCACCAGATGTGCATACTGGACGGCACCGAGGTTTACATGTGTCCAACCTGCTGGACTGAGTTGTCAGCGAGCAGCTCGGAGCTGGTCGAATCTGGCGCCACCATCATTGTATCGCCCAATGCCATCAAGATGCAATGGTATCATGAAATAAGCAAGCACATAAGCTCCACGTTGCGGGTGCTGCTCTATCCGGGCCTGCATTCGGGGCTCTGGATTAGCCCCATGCAGTTGGCCCAGTACGACATTGTGCTGACCGACTACAACATACTGAAGCACGAGATTCATCACACGCCGCGAAACACAACGGATCGCGAGATGCGCTATGAGCAGCGTTATATGCGGCCCAAGTCCCCGCTGCTGATGGTCAACTGGTGGCGCGTCTGCCTGGACGAAGCTCAAATGGTCGAGAGCAGCGCATCGCTGGCGGCGGAAATGGTGTTTGAGCTGCCCGCAATCAATCGCTGGGCGGTTACCGGCACGCCCATACAGCGGACCATCGATGATCTGGCGCCGCTTTTAAAATTTATTGGCTTCCGGGCGGCCTGTCAGCCGTTGGATGCCTGGCAAACGGTGGCCAATTCATTTCTGCTCAATCACAAGGCCGAGCCGTTACTGGAGCTGCTGCAGCACAGCATGTGGCGCACATGCAAATCGAAGGTGGAGCACGAGCTGGGGATACCGCCGCAAACGGAGCAGGTGCACCATCTGGAGCTGAGCAACGTGGAGTCGCTGTATTATCGCGAGGAGCACTGCAAATGCACGGAACTCTTCTTGGCAGCCGTTGCCAAGCACACTAAACACAATCCCAGCAACAACAGTTCCTGCCTGGCCTCCATTTCACCGAAACTGCTGCGGATTATATTGCAGCCGTTTCTGCGCATACGGAAGACGTGCTCTGTGCCTGTGGTGCTAAACAAAAACGTGGCCACAACAAACTATTTGAATCCACAGGATCTCCTAGCGCATCTCAAATCCAACAACGAGTTCCAATGCAAACGCGAGCTGCGCACCTGGGCCTCCTCCTACAATGGCATTGCTGCCATACAATTCATACGCCAGAACTACGGCCAGGCGATTCACAACTATAAGCAAGTCTTGAAGCTGGCCAGGGACTACAATGACGAGCACATATCGTGAGTATATCGAAAGGATAAACGTCTTAAGATATTCAATTTCAAAAGTTTCATATTTGCAGCGTGGACAGCTTGCTGCAAATACATGCACTCCATAATTTGTTGAATGCTTCCGAGTTGGCTCCAGAAGCGGAGCAGCTAACTGGTCAGGAACTCTCCACATATCGCTTGAAGCTAAACGCGCTGGAGTGCAAATATATAAAGGACAAGTCAACGGTGCTACAGGCAGCCCGAAAAGCCTATGAATTAAAGTTGGAAGAACTGGATACGCTGGCGCAGCAATATAATTCGAACATTTTAGAGCTATTTTCGACGCTGATCAACACAAGCGACGCCCTGCACAATGCCATATGGAACAAGATTGCCGACGAGTTCTTCAGACAAAACTGCTCTGCCGAAAAGCTCAAGGATATTAACAGCATGACGGGCGTGCTTTATATAATACACAACTGGCACGAGCGTTTGCAGAAGCTGCACTCCAAGTTGGTCACGGAATTCGAGTTCTTGAATAACATTCTGGTGCAAGCGTGCGGAGCAGTGGAAAAGGGAGTTGACCTAACGCAGGAAACGATTAACTTTATAAAAAATGTGTCCGATTGTCACTTGGCTGAAATATTGGTAAGTTGTTATTGAATCATATATATATGTTTTATACTACATTAGTTAAACCCACTTTGACAGGAGGAAAAGCCCGCTGATAAGCCAGCAAGAGCGGAAAAACCAAAGCAGCAAAAACTGTGTCGTTTGTGTAAGATTCGAGATATTGTTAATCAGTTCGAGTGCCTGCTGTTCGCCAAGGAGCTGGGCAAGGAGGGCACCATAACGGATGGCTCAGAGAATCCCAGCATCGAAATAATCCTAATCAAAGGTTGCAAATATCAAACAATTAAAGCCCAGCCAGTTGCCAACTAACAAATATATATATATACCTTTATTGCAGTGGTCTTTGCATTTCTGCGCTCCCGACACGAGTTCAGCGAGTGGAAATCGGAATGTAAAAATAAATTGGAATTGCTGGAGGGTATGCAGTGCCTGGTGAAGCTACAGATCAAATACTGGATTGAGGTGGAGTACGTGATCAAGGCGTTCGATGAGCTGGACATGTGCAAAATGCGCATATTGCTAACCAATAATCCAGAGGAGCAATCAAACTTTCGCATTTTGCCCTATCAACTGGACGAACAAACGGAATTCAATTTAACAAATATTCAAGACTCACAATTGAATTTTACACGCTTGTCTGGTCGCCTGAAGTATTTGAAGCATTTGAAGGAAGATGACGGGGACAAGCCATGTCCCATTTGCCACACGCAGGATGATGAGCGCGTAAGGAACTTTACGTAAACGAAATAGTATATAAAACAAAAAACTGAAATCCGATTCTGTTTATAGTATGTAATGATGTCCTGTGGTCATTTTTTGTGCCAGCATTGCCTGGACACCATGAAGATGAAAATGGGTCGAGAGAGCCTTACAAAGTGTCCATTATGTCGCCAAAATTCGCCACAGTAAGCTGACTTTATATAGAATCATATATTCTATTAACATTCTATATATATTTATAGGCTTTACTATTCCGTGCGGAAAGGCGACAACAGCTCGAAAGTCATCGGGGATTTCTCTACGAAAATTGCCTACATTGTTGAATTGGTGCTCAAGATAAAAGGCCAATGCACTGGCAAGGATCAGGAAAAGGTCTTGATCTTCTCACAGTGGGCAAACATATTGAATCATATTGCCACAGCTTTGAGCCAAAATGGCATCGAATATCGGAGTAAATTCACAAATCGCGATATTGACGAATTTAAGGTTTGTATTTTATGAAAACACCGCCAATATGCTTATAAAATATCTCTCGTTGCATCGGTAGGATCCCGAACGCAATGTGACTTGTTTGCTGATGCCCTTGGCAAGGGGCTCCAAGGGCCTAAACCTAATCGAGGCTACCCATGTGTTTCTGGTGGAACCAATTCTGACACCAGGCGAGGAACTACAGGCTATTGGTCGTGTGCATCGTTTCGGTCAAACAAAGTGAGCAAAGGATTCTCCATAAATCGTATAATATTTAATAATTCTTTTGTTTATTTAAATAGACCCACAACGGTGCATCGTTTTATAGTAAATGGCACAATCGAGGAGAATATAATGAAATTAATCAAATCGGCTGATGATAAGTCCACATTATCAACACACTGGGACCTCGATAATATGACACTGGACAGCCTAAAGGAGCTATTTATACTCAAGGGTAATTAATAGAAAAAAACAAGTCATAGTTTAAACTTCAGTTTTATGTAAATTGTACATATTCAATATTTATATTTATTGTATTTTACGTAGGTTATTTTGTATGTCTACGTTCTTAGATGTAAGTCAGCTTAAGCCTAGACGTATCGCTATTTATAAGGATTACAATGTATTGCTTTTTAAAAACGTTTACTTAATATTTGCAGTTCTACAAGTATCTCCTTCCGTCCGCCCACGCATTGATAACATTTTCAAAATCTTATCACGCCAACGCCTCTCACACATGATCGATCTTGAGATCATCCAGGCTGGTGCCCTCGGCGTGCGCCTTTTGCGCATAGTAGCCATCGTAGGAGCTTTGCGCCTTTTCGATTTCCTGCTGTTTTTGTAGCTTCTGCAGCTGCTCGTAGGCGGCCTCTTGGATTTTTTGACGCTCCACGTCCGCCCGGCGCTTGATCTCGTTTTCCTCAAACTGTTGGGCCTGCAATTCAGCTGAGGCCGCTGCACGCTCCGCGGCAGCCTCCTGGTACTCGTCATACGAGTGCAGGTTCTTGTCGGTGGCCTCGATCTTGTGCAGCGATGACAGCTGCTCCTTGGCGGCCTCCGCAATTTCCTTGCGTTTCGCCTCCGCCTTGCGTCTGGCCTCGCGCTTTGTACGCTCTTGCTCCTCCAGTTCCTCGCGTGCGGCATAAAACTTGGAAGATATGACGGGCGGGCGATTTTCGTGTGTTCTCTGATGCCGCTTCAGCGCCGTCTCCTGGCGGAAATGCGTGCCGCATGTCTTGCACTCGAACGGCTTCTCGCCCGTGTGGATCCACTCGTGATGACGCAGCGTCTGCGCCTTGGCGAATCGCTTCGGGCAGAAGCGGCAGGCGAAGTCCTTCACCTTTTCGTGGATGATCTTGTAGTGGCGCTTCATGTTGCCAATGTTGTTGAAGCCCTGCCCGCAGCCGGGACAGATGTGCTTGCCCTCCTTCTTCGTGAAGTTCACCTGCGGCGACCAGGAGGGCACAGAAACGGATGATATTGGATTGACAGAGGTGCCCGCCAGTTGCGATATATCCACGCGCTGCACACGCCGTGGATCTCTGGGTATCGTTGCCACCGATTCGGCGCACACCTTCAGCAGCTCATCGGCGGCATTTCGGGACATTATCACATCGACCTCATCAGGAGCCGTGGGCGTTTCACTGGCTGCAGCCAGAGTCGCTATATCCGTTGGCTCGCCAGTGCCGCCTTCGCCGAGTTCCACCTGGCGTTGACGATACGTTTCGATGGCGCGCAAAACGCGCTTCTCGTGCGTCTTCAAATGCTTCGTGAGGCTCTTTGGATAGAGGAACTTCTTGCCGCAGACCTTGCACTCGCAGCGCTTCTCGCCGGTGTGCGTCATCTCGTGGATCTTGCAGGCGTGCGACTTGCCAAAGGTCTTCCCGCAGTATTGGCACGCATAGTTCTTGATCTTCTCGTGGACGATCTTGATGTGGTTGGCCAGACTCTGCTTGTTGTGGGAGGCGTGCTCGCATATGTGGCACTTGAACTTCTTCTCTTGGGTGTGCGTGAGGATGTGTGTGTTCCACTCCTGGCGCGTGGTCTTGCCCACGCCACAGTACGGACACACGTAGTTCTTGATGCCCGCGTGCCGCATCAGATGATCCTTGAGCGCACTGTTGATCACAAAGCGTTTGCCACAGATGTTGCAGGGGAACGGCAGCTCCTTGCCGTCGTGCTTGTACATGTGCTTCTTTAGCGCCATTGGACAGCGGAAGACCTTCTCGCACTCCGTGCAGGGATAATCCCTGGGCGGCGCCGCTGCCTTTGAGATGTTGTGCACCTTCTTCATGTGGAAGGTGAGCAGTCGAATTCGCGGGAATGTCTTGCCGCATCCCTCCACGCTACAAGCGTGCACCTCGGACAGTTCCGTGTGGGCGTGATCCACGTGCAGCCGCAGTCCGCCGGCCGTTGTGAAGCCCTTTCTACACGTCTCCACCTTGCACTGAAACGGCAACAGATCGTTGTGGTGCTTCATGTGCTCCTCGTAGCGGATCGCCTTCTTGAACTTCTGGTGACAAATGTGACAGTCGATGATGCGATGCAGGTGCCGCTCGGCAGCGGGAATTCGTTTACGTTTTGATCTCGACTTGGGCCCATCCTCGTCCGATCCGGAACTGAACTCATCCTCAAGCTCGGCGTGCGAGGAAACCTTTTTTGTGCTCGTTTTGCCGCCTGTTCTGGGATTGCAGCGCAGGCGCTGGGCGAGGGGCATGTCGTCGTCGCCATCGCTGGTGTTGGGCTCAAAGTCCACATCATTGTCGTTGTCGGCGCTGCTGCCGATGGAGGACTCGTCGCCGAACATTTGGATAATGCCAGCCTGGTTGTCGACGTCTTCTTTAACCTCCTTCTCAACCTCCTCCGCCTCCTTGTCGACGTGCTCCAGCATCTTGAACACATCCTCCTCGTTCTCAATGATCTCCATTTTGTGATTCAGCAGCGGATCATAGTTAATGCGATCCTCTTCTTCGGCCGCCAATTCGCCATCCTGTGTCGCAACATTCAGCACATCGAAGCTATCCACTTGGTTGATCCGTGCCGCGGTTGCTGTGAAGAAATTGTTGGCGACCATCTCCTGAAACCTTTGCACGGAGTCCACGCACAGCTTTTGGAAGTCGTGCAAGTCGTTCAGCCGGGTGTAGCAGTTGGTGCACAGATTCATCGGGAAGCCGTCCTGCTGTTCCACGGAGAGGGAGGTGCAGACACACAGTTTCTTGGCCAGGCCCGGGACCAGAAACAGATCGTAGGCGGCATCGTTTTGCAAGTGATTCAAGCAGATGCGACATATTGTGTTTACGGAGTATCCGCTCCCCTCATTCATTTTCGGTGCGTGTTGTGATTTTAAAACAGCCAAGAGAAAAAAAAACGCGTCAGAAAAAGAATTTGTGGATGTCGTTGCTGTTGTCTGTTAACTTAACATCCTGCTAAACTGTTATTAACAGCGAACAAACATTTATGCTTATTTTTTTAGTTCTATTCGTTTTAATATTAATTTGTTTGCTATTTACAGCGGTTAATTGAAAACAGAATATTTGGACAGCTTTTAATTTTAACTTAAATCGTTGAATAAACACCCGACTTTTAGTTAACATCTGCTAAATGTTGTCTCTAACATATAAATAACAGAGCGCATCAAGGCGTTGTATACAATAAAACTAGACCAACATCCATTCCAAGCACAGTTGAGCAGCATCCTCAAATAAGTACCGACTCCTTTTTTATTTACCTTTTATTTTGAAGGTTTAACTTTTTAATAAACAACAATTACCTATTGTTGAGCCAAGAAAGATACAAGTACTTGGTTCAATAATCGGTTACTCATAGAAACGTACCAGCGTATATCGATTATCTCATCTACGTACGCTTACTGCCCTTTTCCCATCTCTTGTTGTTATACTGATGAATGACAATAATATACACATATATACATAGATATATTTACTTACGTTCCTGAAATTTAAATTGTTAACCAAAAATAAAACAAATTTGCATATTTATATACGAGTAAATGTATATTTCCTTAAACAATAATCATAATAATCGTTGTCATTTTCTTAGTGCTTAACTAAACAACTTGAAAGATTTTAAAATATTGATTGCGTTTCTTTTTTTTTAATGCAGATTCTTGAATTTAATGCCTCAATTGGGATTCCCAGCTCTTAATCTTAACGGGATATCAACATATTCTAGTGCTAAGCCGGCTTTTGGGCGCTGATAGGCTCCAAGTTCAATTATATCGCGGGACTAGCCCAAAATTGCGTCTTCACGGGATCAAGAGTTAATTGCTCCATTGGGCGCTACTAAATGTCCAGGAAATATTCCGTGAATTTAATGCCAGCCAGCAAGTATGCTTACGTACTTGTTAATTCATATTTTAATACATAAATCAAATGATTAGGCGGATAAAGTTATACATATGTAACCATTCGAGGAATTCGCATAGTTCATAGGGGATTCTTAAAAGGACTGGGGCGGCTGCAAAGTTTACAACTAATCATAAAAAATTGCTCACACTTACTAGAAAAACGTACTCTTACCGTACAGCGCTGTTGGCTTACACATGATCTAATTTCAGAGCATCCAGATCCGTGCCCTCCGCTTCGGCCTTTTGCCCATAGTAGCTATCGTAGGAGCCCTTTTCACTTTGCACCTGCTTCTGGAGTCTGTTGAGCTGTTCGCATGCGGCCTCTTGAATCTTGCGGGTCTCCTCCTCCGCTTTGCGCTTCGCCTCGTTCTCCTCCATCTGCTGGGCGAGCAGTGCAGCAGTTGCGGCAGCCCGTTCGGCAGCCGGATCCTGGTACTCCTCGAAAATCTTTGGTTGCTTCTTGTTGAGCTCCACCTTCAATCCCTTGGCTTTGCTAACAGAAGGCTTTGGCGGCTTCTTGGCCTTTGGCGGCTTCGGCGGCTTGTCGTGTACCTTCAAATGCGTCTTCAACACCTGCTCCTGGCGGAAATGCTTGCCACATATCTTGCACTCGAACGGCTTCTCACCAGTGTGTATATACTCATGATTGCGCAGATACTGTGCCTTGGCAAAGCGCTTGGGGCAATAGCGACAGGCGAAGTCCTTCACCTTTTCATGGATGATCTTGTAGTGGAGCTTCATGTTGCCAATGTGGTTGAAGCCACGACCGCAGCCGGGGCAAATGTGCTGGCCCTCCTTCTTGGTGAAGTTGACCTGGGGCGACCAGGAGGGCACAGAAACGGATGATATTGGATTAACAGAGGTGCCCGCCAGTTGGGATATATCCACACGTTCAACTCGATGTGAATTCTTCGGCTTGGGAGGAACCACTGGCAAGGGCTTCACGTCGACCGGTTCTGGCAATTCCTGGTTCAAATTTGGGGTGGATTGTGCCTCTCCCTCGGCTGGTGCATTTGCTGTGCTTGTTGCCGGTGGTATCTCGCGCTTCTCGTGGATCTGCAAATGCTTGGTCAATCGCTTCTCGAAGAGGAAGATCTTGCCGCAGATCTTGCACTCGCAGCAGTTCTCGCCCGTGTG
>SCDS01000306.1:0-37716 GCA_004149465.1 Drosophila nigromelanica | reverse complement strand
CCTGGTGTGCGTCAGAATGTGCTTGTTCCACTCCTGGCGAGTGGTTTTGCCCACGCCGCAATAGGGACAGACGTGGTTCTTAACGCCGGCATGGCGCAGCAGATGATCCCGGAGTTCGCTGTTTATGTGAAAACGTTTGTTGCAGATGTTGCAGGAAATAGGCAGCTCCTCGCCCGTGTGCTTGTACATATGTTTCTTCAGAGCCGTTGGGCAGCGGAACACCTTGTCGCACTCCGTGCAGGGATGGTCTCGGATCTCTGGCTTGGCAATGCTGTGCACCTTTTTCAGGTGATGGGTGAGCATTCGCAAGCGAGGGAACGCCTTGTCGCATCCCTCCACAGTGCAGGCGTGCAGTTGGCATAGTTCCGAGTGCGCGTGATCCACATGATGCCGCAGGCCTGCGGCAGTCGTAAAACCCTTCTTGCAGGTCTCCACACTGCACTGGAAGGGCAACAGATCGTTGTGGTGCTTCATGTGCTCCTCGTAGCGGATCGCCTTCTTGAACTTCTGGTGGCAAATGTGACACTCAATTAAGCGATGCAAGTCACGTTCTGAGGAGGAAATGCGCTTGCGCTTTGATTTTGTTGTGTCTTCCACATTCGTTTCAGAGCTGGAGGAATCAGCTTCATCGTCCGCTGCCTTTGTCGCTCTGGTAGCACATCTTAAACGGGACAGGGGCAGGGCGTCGTCGGATTCGCTGCTGTCATCATCATCATCAACTTTGTTGTCCTCGTTTTCACTAAACGACTCCTTTTCGACCTCCTCCACCTCTTTATCGACATCTTCGAGCATTTTAAAGACATCCTCCTCGTTCTCAATGATCTCTATTTTGGTATTCAGCAGTGGATCGAAGTTAATGCGGTCTTCTTCCTCGACAGGCACATCCTGCGGATATTCCTGTGGCACAGCAAGCCTGTCCACTTGGCTAGTCTGAATTGTAAGGCACTTGTTGCCCAGCATGTCCTTTAATCTTTGCACCGAGTCAACACATTGCTTCTGAAACTCATGGAAGTCGTTTAGTCGGGTGTAGCAATTGGTGCACAGGTTCCTTGGGAAGCCATCCTGTTGCTCTACTACGAGGGAGGTGCAGACACACAGCTTCTTGGCCAGGCCCGGTATCACAAACAGATCGTAGGTGGGAACGTGCTGCAACTGCGATAAGCAAGTACGGCACATCGCATGTATAGAGATTTGGCTCCCCTTATTCATTTTCTGGGAGATTTATCCTTAATAGCTTGCCGATTGTTTTTTCCCCCACATATAGAACAGGGCACTAGCTGTAGTATTGGGTATCGGTTATTAGAACGAGTACTCATGTAACCCGTATAGCACATCACTAGAAACGATTAAATTACATATGTATGTATTAGAGATGTACATTTTGGTTCATTTCAAAGAATAAGTTCAGTTAAAATTTTGTTAAATTAACGAATTTGTATTATTCGTTTAGTTAGTTCATAATTTGTTTAAATCCCATTAGCGTTCGGTTTACTCCTTGAGTCACAATAATCGCTTAAAACGTTTAAATGACAGTTATTAAATAAATTATTTATCAATGAATGTAATGTATATCATCATTGTGCCTTATATTTATGAATTTCGGAAATTGCTGTATTTGTTTATTGTTTCCCAACGAATAAAAAAAGCGAAGTTGTGGGCTTACCAAATAAAAGAAGCTAAAACAAAACGATAATAGGAATAAAGCGAACAATGTATTCTTATTTGGAACGTAGTTCGTTCCTTGAGCTAAGCGAGTAGTTCCAGCGAACGATTCAAAGCAGCTCTAGTATGTATGAGTGTGCGCATAAATAAGGGGGTATGTAAATATCGGGTAATTTAGGCATGAGCAACCGAAAACCCCTTCCGTCGACGCTTGAGACAATATTGAGACTTTGATTGCCATTGAATTGACCCAGAAGATAAACGAAACACATTTGAAATATGTATATGTAATGAATTTCATTATTCTAATTAAGCAATAGATGCTATGCAGTACATAGACAACAAAAATACATATGTATTTATAAGGGGTATTTATGTGGTATGGTAAAATTAATATTGTGGTCGAATACATTAAATTACTGTGTCCATCTCACAATATGCAATTGTGGAGCAATTCGAGGGTATAGATCATATATGGGGTGTACTTAAAAACTGTGAGGAGCTGTAAAAAATTATAGCTATATATAAAATATTGCTGGGTTTACGTTTAAGTGTCTCTCTTCCATCCTCATCCCATCCTCCGATTTACACGTGATCTATTTTGAGCGCGTCCACGCTGATGCCCTCGGCCTGGGCCTTTTGTGCATAGTATCCATCATAGGAGGTGGTCGCCTTCTCGATCTCCTGCTGCTTCTGCAGCTTGTTCAGCTGCTCGCAGGCGGCCTCTTGGATCTTTCGCCGCTCAATGTCTGCCTTGCGCTTCGCCTCGTTCTCCTCGATCTGATGGGCGAGCAGCTCCGCCGTGGCGGCAGCTCGCTCTGCGGCCGGATCCTGGTACTGATCGTAGTTCCTTGGCTCGCGATCGATCTCGCGCGGCTCGATCTTGTGGAAGGTGGGCTGCACCTCTTGCACCTTCTCGGGATAAACGCGCCGGTTGGGTTTGTCGTGCGTCTTAATGTGCTTCTTCAGCGCCGTCTCCTGGCGGAAATGCTTGCCGCATATCTTGCACTCGAACGGCTTCTCGCCCGTGTGGATCCACTCGTGATGACGCAAGATTTGCGCCTTCGAGAAGCGCTTGGGACAGAAGCGACAGGCGAAGTCCTTCACCTTTTCATGGATGATCTTGTAGTGGAGCTTCATGTTGCCAATGTTGTTGAAGCCGCGACCGCAGCCGGGGCAAATGTGCTGGCCCTCCTTCTTGGTGAAGTTGACCTGGGGCGACCAGGATGGCACCGATACCGATGGTATGGGATTGACCGAGGTGCCCGCCAGCTGAGATATGTCCACACGCTGCACACGTCGTGAATTTTTCGGTTTAGCTGCTGTTGCGGGCCCGCCGCCACAAGCCTTTAACATCTCGGGGTCCACATTGGGTGGCATCAAGCCATCCGGCTGCATGTGGATCGGTATCTCGACACCAGGCAGCGGAATGTTAAGCGGACGATGGGTTTCCATTGGCGGCAGATCGCGCTTCTCGTGCGTCTTCAAGTGCTTGGTCAGACTCTTCTCGCAGAGGAAGATCTTGCCGCAGATCTTGCACTCGCAGCACTTCTCGCCCGTGTGCGTCCGCTCGTGCACCTTGCAGGCGTGCGACTTGCCAAATGTCTTGCCGCAGTACTGGCAGGCGAAGTTCTTGATCTTCATGTGCACCACCTTGACGTGGTTGGAAAGAGCCTGTTTGTTGTGGGAGGCGTGGTCGCACTGCCTGCACTTGAACTTCTTCTCCTTGGTGTGCGTCAGAATGTGGGCGTTCCACTCCTGGCGCGTTGTCTTGCCCACGCCACAGTACGGACAGACGTGGTTCTTGATGCCCGCGTGCCGCATCAAGTGATCCCGGAGAGCGCTGTTGATCACGAAGCGTTTGCCGCATATGTTGCACGGATAGGGCAGCTCCTCGCCCGTGTGCTTATACATGTGCTTCTTGAGCGCCGTGGGACAACGGAATACGGTGTTGCACTCGGTGCAGGGGAAGTCGCGCAGCGGAGCCGCCGACTTGGAAATGTTGTGTACCTTTTTCATGTGGAAGGTGAGCAGACGCACGCGTGGGAATGTCTTGCCGCAGCCGTCAACGCTGCAGGCGTGCACCTCGGAGAGTTCGGTGTGCGCGTGATCCACATGGATCCGCAGTCCGTTTGCGGTGGTGAATCCCTTCTTGCAGGACTCCACCTTGCACTGGAACGGCAACAGATCGTTGTGGTACTTCATGTGCTCCTCGTAGCGGATCGCCTTCTTGAACTTCTGATGGCAAATATGACAGTCGATGATGCGATGCAGGTGTCGCTCGGCAGCGGGAATGCGCTTGCGTTTTGGCTTATCTTTTCTGGATTTCTTTCTGTCCGGATCGGCGTCATCGTCGTCGTCGTCTGAGTCCGATGATGAGGAGGTACTAAACTCGCCATCGTCTTCGCCATCAGCGAACCTCTTCTTGGGCTTGGATTTGGCTGCTCGGGTGTTCTGGTTCTTGCCGCGCATACGCTGAGCGAGGGGAATGTCATCGTCGCTGCTGTTTGGCTCAAAGTCGACGTCCCTGTCGTTATCGTTGCCGCTCTCGATGGAAGACGAGTCCTCGTTGAACATGTTTATGGTTACGGCCTGTTTGATCTCTCGTTTATCCTCTTTCACCTCCTTTTCCACCTCCTCGGCCTCCTTGTCGACATCCTCCAGCCAGAGCGTGCGCCGACACACTCGGATCCAGGACGTCAAAATTCGACTGGCACGGGAAGGCGTTGCTGGCGACCATGTCCTGGAACTTTTGCACCGAATCGACACAGAGTTTCTGAAAGTCATGCATATCGTTGAGCCGGGTGTAGCAGTTGGTGCACAGGTTCTTGGGGAAGCCGTCGTTCTGCTCAACGGACAGCGAGGTGCAAAGGCAAAGTTTTTTGGCCAGGCCAGGCACCAGATACAAATCGTAGGCAGCATCGTTCTGCAGCAGGTTTAGGCAGATGCGACACAGCGTGTGTATGGAATATGTCCGCGCCACGTCCATCGCTCGTTTGCTCGTTTCGATTGCCGTTCTTTTAAATGCTTGCAAAGTTTTCGCTTTTCGCTTGTGACCAGCAACATAAAAAAAAATAATATTGACACGAAAAAAATTGGTATACTCGTCAGCCAACTAGAACGAGTACTAGTATCGGTTACTCAAGCAGCTACCCCGTGTACATACATATGCGCAAATTATCGATGTTGCGACCACGTATCGGCCCATGCTCTATATCGATACTGGCGTTTGGTTTGTGTCATCTCTGTAAATACTTTGAATACTTTGTGCAAATCGAATTGGGAAATTGTTGTCAACTTGATTTTCTGTGATAGTCTGGAATGAGCACAAACAAACCGTACTCTGTTAATGCAATATGTCGAGTTTGCCTAGATTATATCGAGAGCAGCATTCTGTATGATTTGTTTTCCATGCCAGATCTCGCAAAGACTTTCACAGAGTGTACGTCTCTGCTGCTGGATGCCCACGATGGCTATCCCAAGAATCTCTGTGCCAGCTGCTATGCCAGACTGAACGATCTCCATGATTTTCAGACGCTCTGCGTGGCCTCGGTGCAGCGCTTCAAGCAAATGGTGGCCAGCGGAGTCGTCGTTGCGAACACAATTGACATATTTGAACCGTTGCCGGTGGCCAGCAACCGTTGCCGGTGGCCAGCAACGAGGGCGAACTGGTAACCAAGGATGAGCAGGCTAGTAATGACTACGATCCCCTCCTCAGTCACAAACTGGAGCTGATTGACAACGAGGAGGATGTCTTCAAAATGCTGGAGAGCGTTGACAAGGAAGCCGAAGATGTCAAGCATGGTTTAATTTTCAGCGACTGTTCTTCCGAGTCTAGCCTCAGCGCGGATGATGTGCCTCTGGCACAGCGCCTGCTCGACCAGAACAGCGCAACGGATAGCGAAACAGTTTATGGAAAGCGAACCAAGGCAAGAGAGAAGCGAAAGCGTATTTCCCCGGCCGAGCGTCATCTGCATCGCATTATCAGCTGCCAGGTGTGTCAGCAGAAGTTCAAGAAGCAGGTCAACTACGACGAGCACATGAAACACCACAACGAGCTGTTGCCCTTTCAGTGCCATGTGGCGAGCTGCCGGAAGGGCTTCACCACGGCGGCCGCGTTGCGTCTGCACGTGGACTATGCTCACACGAAAAGCGCTGCGGAAATTCCCTGCACTGTGGCTGACTGCAAGCTGGTGTTCCCGCGCATGCGACTGCTGACAATCCATCTGAAGAAGGTGCACAACATGTCGCGGGCGAGTGTGCCGCGGACGGAGCAGCTGTGCAGCGAGTGCGGCATGGCGTTCCGTTGTCCGGTAGCGCTCAAGAAGCACATGTACAAGCACACGGGTCAGCAGCTGCCCTATCCGTGCAACATCTGTGGCAAGGGTTTTCACATAAACAGCGCCCTCAAGAATCATCTGCTGCGGCACGCGGGCATCAAGAACTACGTGTGTCCGTACTGTGGTGTGGGCAAAACCACGCGGCAGGAGTGGAGCAAACACCTGCTCACCCACACGCAGGAGAAGATGTTCAAGTGTCAGGTCTGCGAGCATGCCACGCACACCAAACGCGCGCTGGACAATCATGTTAAGATTGTGCACGAAAAAATCAGAGACTATGCGTGCCAATACTGCGGGAAGACCTTTGGCAAGTCGCACGCCTGCAAAATCCACGAGATGACGCACACCGGCGAGAAGCGCTGCGAGTGCAAGGTCTGCGGCAAGAAGTTCCTGTACACGGAGAGCCTCACCAAGCACCTGAAGATACACGAGAAGAGTGTGAAACGTGCCATTGAGACTTATCGCCAGCGCCAGGTGGAACTAGGTGGATCAAATGCAAGCAAAGAACCGCTGCCAAGAGAAAATACTGATGCACTAGCGAAAACCGACGCCAATGCGGCGGATCAGCTTTCGAAGGTCTGTGCAGAGTCGGTGGCCACCATACCACGGGATCCGCGACGTGTGGAGCGTGTGGACATTGCGCAGCTGGCCGGCACCGTTGTCAATCCCATTCCCGCCGTCCTGGTGCCATCGAATGCGCCAACGCAGGACAACTTTGTGCAGAAGGAGGGCATGCATTTCTGCCCGGGCTGCAATCAGGCCTTCAACAATTTGGGCAACATGAAACGACACTACAAGAGCGTCCACGAGAAGGTCAAGGACTTCGAGTGTCGCTTCTGTGCGCGTCGCTTCGCCAACTCGCAGTCCCTCAAACAGCATGAGTGGATACACACGGGCGAAAAGCCGTATGCCTGCAAGACCTGCGGCACCCATTTCCGTCAGGAGGCGGCTTTGATACGACACCAAAAGGTGCACGCAGAGAAACCACCGATGCCGGCCAAACGTCCCAAGCAAATAACCGAAAAGTGTCGGGAAAAGGAACTGCAAAAATGTGAGAAACGTCGCAAAGTTGAAGCGCTGCGCCAAAAGATTGCCGAAGCGGCCAAGGAAGAGCTCCAGGAACTGGCCAAGCAGCGTGAGCTCGAAAAGAAACAAAATAGCTACGAACAGTACCAGGCGGCAGCGGCAGCAGCGGCTGCTGAAAAGATCCTAGCACCAGACGAGCCCGGGGGTCAAGTGTTGTCTGCGTGAGGCAAATAGCTTTCAAGTGGCATGCTACTTGGAAGATGTTATTGTTGGTTAATATTTAACTGCTATATGATTGTTGATAAGTACATTAAATAAATGTAAATTAAAACATTTAAAAATTATAGCTCTTTAAATTTGAGAGAGTACGTAAATTAAATTAAATTATTTTCTAAAAAGGCACTAGAGAAACTAGAGCTAGATTTTCTATTAACGTGACTGGATTATAGTTTAAACAAACATTTAAAAATTTTACAATTTTTTTTTATTTTTTACTTTTACTTGCTTGTTATTTTGATGAGGTGTTTGTTTTGCTTGTAATGATTTGTAAACTGTTTGAACTTCAAGCTGAACAATTTTCTCAAAGTGTCAAACGTTTGTACATGATACGTGTTGATGAGTGGATGATGTTTATAATGCTGATATATGTAAATTAAAAAATGATGGAAATTCCTCGAAAACTCGACAAGTTGGTAGCAAAATGTGTTACATATTTGTTGCGCAGTTTGAGCATTGGTAAAAATTTTGTAAAATTTGTTTGCTGTTTTTTTTTTAAGACATAAGACATACATTGGAAAAAAGTATGTGAAAAGTTAAATCAGCTCCACAGCTCTTAAAATAGGTGACTTTTAGGGTGCCTCCGGTGTTTTAAGATTGTATTTGGATTTGATGTTGTTCAGCTCCTCCTGCTTCTTGTCCACATCGACGCGCTTGAAGGCCTTGTTGGACTGGTAATAAAGAACGACGAGGTAGCGATTGCACACGTTAAAGCCGGATAAATGGTCGCAGGCGTTTTTCGCATCGAAAATGTCTTCGTAAACAACGAAAGCGGTGCCGCGCGTCTCCGGCGTATTGCCACTGTCAATAAATGCAATTCCAAAAATGTATTGTGAATTAATTCAATTAATCTTTTGGTGTTTAATTCACTTACACGCGTATTTGACGTATGGCACCAAATTTGCCAAAGATATCGTACATTTCGTCCGATGTGATTTTATATGGCAAATTGCGCACATATAGCAAGCGATTCACCTCCGGCGGCAGCCGAATCTGCAATAAATTTCAATTTTATTTGTATCTCAATTATATTTTCCTTTGTGTGCGGCGGCGACTCACGTTGTTCCGCTTGTTCATGTCTGGCCGCAACTGGTCTTGAAATGCGACTAACGCTGCAAACTTTCACTTGACTGTCTGGCGGCTGGCGATGCTGCTGCTTGTTGACCTCGGGATGAATGTCCTGAAACGTGGTCCTTTGTTAAAAATTAATGGGTTTGTCTGTCTGGCCTCAAACCCAAACAAATAGTGATTATATTATGCTAAGCAATCTAATGTTACTTAACATAACAGCAAACATGTTATTGGCAGAGGCACAAATGTTATTATTGAATTCCTATCGAAACAAGTTATCGTTCTCTGTGGAGTACGGTCAAAAGGTCCAAGCCGCGTTTTATTTTTTTGCAAAATCTATAAAGTTTTGCAAAAGACGATTTCGGAAAGAGAAATATGAAAAATTGCAATTGTGTCCTCGAAATATCATGATCAGACTTAAAACTTGTCTAACAGTGCCAAGTGAGCAACTGAGATTCTCATAATTGTGAACAATCGGAAAGATATCGAGAGGAGCATATACAAATTATGGACTTTCGATGATAATTTAATATAAATATCGTAAACGATATTGCTCAACGGCTCGTTTAATTTGAATTTACATTTGATTATTAACTTGGAAGAGAAATACACGCATTTATAAACGGTAGCTTAGAAAAGGTGCATTCATGAATAGCTTTCCAATGTAGCTAAAGGTGCTGCCGGACGGTGTGGTTTAAAATTGCAGTAAAAACTTTTTTTTATTGTTGAATGCATTCAACTTGGAATATATATTCGTTATAGCTCGTATTAGATAAATTGTAAAGATTTTTAAGAAAGATTAAAATTGTCAAACAAAAGTTTGACATGATCCATAGCTCCCAAATTTCAAACTGCTATAACTTTGTGAAAACTGAAACGATTTTGATGTTTGATGGCATTTTGGTCATGAATTGAACACTAGATTTATTCTGTATTTAAAGTATATCCATTTTTGAAAATAAAAATTTGTGGTCCTTACCCTTACTTTTACCGTTACTCATTTTCAAAAATGATCAAACGCCCATACCCGATTGCAATTATATAAATTTAGCTATGACAATCCATAATTTTAATCTTTGGGTGGGTTAAAGGATAACTTCAAAGGAACCTTACCCTACTCCACTTTAAGAAACGATTCCTGGGTGGACATAACATTCCAATTCCTGGGTGGACATAACAGTCCAATTGTCTAACAGTTTTGTGTTGCGGTCAAAAATCAGAAGCGAACACAATTCGACGATAAAAATATATTTGGCAAATTAATGAGCGACATCCACATGATTGGGAAAGAGGAGGGTGGCGGTTTTTCCTATGCCTTGTAAACGATATGCAATTATGAGTATTTTGTGCTGTGCTGCAGCTGGTGCCAGGACACGAACAAGCAGCAAAGGAGGAATATACATTACCGCTCATTTGCGGACGCGGCGGCATTTAATTGGTGCACGAGAAACTCGCCCAATAAGGACGTAATAGCTGCTGTGTCCAGTTGTCTTGTTGCTGCTTCCAATTGCCAGGCGTAAAATAATACAGGCACATAATTAATTAATGAGCTGCTCATTAAATTTGGCTTCGATGAATCGAATAACCATTTTGCAGATCTGGGAAAATGATATCGTTGGAGCTCAATCTGGTCCAACTGTTGAAAAACACAGAAAAAACAGTAAAAAATTTGTGGAAAATTTTTTGATTTTCAACCGATCGGAAAATATGAAATTAAAATTGGATTTTCCCACGCCTGTAGGGACTCTATTTAAATTTAAATTCTTATTCATACTTTAAGTTTTATACTTTCTTTTAGTCATTTTATAATGAAGTATATTCATATTTTTTCATTGCTTTTTTAAGTGTTATTAAATATCTATGAAAGCGACGCAACACTTTCTGATTAATTAAAAGCAATTACTAATTGCGAGAAATAAGTACTGGCGAAAAGACATTCAAATACGCGCGATAAGGCTGCCCAGATATATAGTATACATAAGAACTATATACTTATAGACTAAATATACATGCATATGTCGGGTAGACTTTGAAGGTTTTCCATTGGAGATGGCATGAGAGAGATACGCAAGCGTCGGGGGTTTCCCATGCTCAAACAGTTGTGCGAATAACTGTGAAAAGCGAACCAAATTTATTTTATAATAATAATAATAATATATATATAATATATATAAATATTCCAAATCCTGAACTAATTCAGCTGCCAATTCTGAACTTAAATCTGAACCTGAACGGAAATATATTTTTTTATATTCAAAATGGATTGATTTTGAGAATAAAAGTTAATTAATGAAATAATTAATTTTATTCAATATGAAAATTAGGTTTTATTTTTATATAAAGTGAGCAAAGAAGACAGACATGCAAAATAATGGGTATATTTTATATTTATATTTATTACGTATATATACTACGTGCATGTATGTGCATACATTGTCAGAATATTGATCACACATCATTTATACTCAAAACTTATGACATTTATAAATTAACTTATGAGGTGCACCCCAGAGACACGTCCAATTTTATAAACTGCCACCAATTTGCCTGCGCATTTATATTCAATTGGAATATAGATGGTGCTACTTTTCTCTGAGGGTCTATCCTTTCCACTATAAACATAGTTAAAACGTAAAAAATTGGTGAAACTATTGAAAATTGATGTATGACTTATGACATATGACACAAACTCACATTTATATATAGATAAACAATGACAATTATATGTTTATGGCCATGTCTAATGGGAAGACGAGCTATTCGCGCGCCGACAATTTAATTACAAGAGAAACTGTCGAGGATACGAGTCGGTTGGGCTCGCGTCTAATTTAACCCGGTGCCAAGCTGACGAAAGGCTGCCAGAGAGACGCTTATCAGACCCAGCCGTCACACACTCATAGTCACACTCATAGTCACAGTCACAGTCACAGTCAGTTGCAGACCCACACTCCGACCCGAAAAGCAGAGCACTAGCTGAATTACAGGCGCTACTCAAGGGCTGGAGCGCTCAGTTGGAGTTCAGCTAGCGAAGCTGTCGGTACGCAAAAAAAGCTAACAAAAATATCTGTATATGAGACTGCACTCAAAGGGGTTTTAATTAAGATTTTGTAATTAAAGTGCTGTGCAAAATTAAGTGTCAGTTGCACGTTGCAGCAACCGAACCTTGCAACAAACTCACCTGAGAATAGCAAAGGGCTATGCGCGTGTTTCTTGTATTTCAACAATTTTCGACTTGTGCTTTTTTTTTGTATTTTGATGAAACATATGGCATACATTTGGGCGTTTTGTCTCTGAATAAATTTAATTAAATATTCATTTTCTATATAATGACTGTTTTTGGAATAAATATATTCATATTCATTTAAATAAAAATTTTTGAAGATTTTTTGAAATAAGTGAAAGTGAACTAGGAACTATACTTAAAAAAATTGCTATTAAATTCTTTTAAAAATTTTAATTGAACTTCCAGCTGTTAAAATCATTATTTTTAGTTTTAGTTGAAGCAAATTTTAATTAACAACAGCTTTTACTTTATGAAAATTAAAATAAAAAATATGATATATTTAAATTTTATTTATTTTATGCTGAGATTAAATATTTTAAATACCGAAAAATTTTTATTTTAAAGGCCAATTTAAAATGTAAATTATTCGCCAAAGACAAACGGAATTTATGATCGCTTTCAAGGCTGCGGAGAAGAAACTGACCCTAGAACGTTTCTCCTTAAACATCAGGTAAGTGTGAAAAATTAAAATTTTATTTTTTTGTCAATTCTTTACTATAATAGAATTAGTGAAATGTACGCCAAAAAATACGAAACAAAAAATCCACACGTGTCCGTTTTTGTTTGCCTCTTTGAGTACTCACACTAATCAAATCAGGACAACGAATGTTCTGTCAACTCATCATCCATAACTGACTAGGCAATTGAATAATCAATGTATTCATCAGAAATAGGTAGAACTTTCCACACTTTGTCTCGAACTTTTCCATAGTTTCATTAAGTAAATGTGCTCGCCACGAGGCATGCAATGCGAATTGGGATTCGAATTGGATTTGAATTTGAATATGGAACCTCAATCAATTGGTGGGCGCAACAAATCGCGATGCTGATAACGATTGCTGTAATTTAATTAACGAGTAATGTAATGCAGGAGTCATAAATCACAGGTTATGGGCATTATCAATACGATTTTTTGCGTACAGTTTGTTTAAAGTCTCTGAAGCAGATGGTTCGCTGAAGCGCTTCAATATGATGCTGGAAGAGATCAGGTGAGGGTTGTTTCATATTACAACAGTGGCTCTAAAGGTAAACAAAAATTGTCCTTGCCTATAGGTTCTGTTTCCTTAACTTTTATGGGTTCGAAACTTTCGTTACTTTATTCAAATTTAAAGTGGAACATTTGTAAATGTTTTAATTTCAAATTAAACTAGTTTTGTTAAAAATAAGGTTTCATTTTGGAAATTAACTCAGTTTAAGGTTAAATTTTGACCCAAAACCGATTTACAGCCTTGTCTTTAACAAGCATGGATCGGTTGAGGGCGTGTTCCGCATTATATGTAAATACCGCTAACAGTGTCTGCCAAAAATAAGCAGCCATTTAATTAGCCATTGTCACTTAATGTGGGTTGCGGTTGGCGCAATGAGTGCAGCCCCTCGTCCCTCGGGAGCGGGCCAATAGAAATGTGACATAACGGGCGTTGACATTGCCGACAACAACACGCATTTGGCCAAAAACAAACAGTTAAACGAATATTCGAATGGACATGCAGAGAAATTGGCAGCGTTATTTCAGAGACCCGACAAGTTCCATAGACATCGAACGTTTCGGTACAGTTGACACCCCCACAATAATGTTGTTGCGCCTTTATCTGTGGATGTGTACAACAACAACAACAACAACAACAACAACAACAACAACAATAGCAACTGGGTATCGTCTGACGGATGGGTTATCTAAATAGGCGACAGACGATTCGGCAGTTTAGTAAACGTTTACGCCAATCAATAACTAATTAGTCAATTGATTGTGGCTGATAATTGTGGCTGGGATTATTGTGAAATAGCCAAAACTAACAGACGCCATTTGTGCGTAGTCGCGATTTGTCGCGACCCTTTACCATCACAACAGCTGGCACAGCACAACCCGATTCCCAACAGCCGAGCAGCGCAGCCGATATGCCCAAGTTCTGGAATGGTGTCTATAATGCACAGTGCGCGGCTCTCTCGAAGCCCGATCTGATGGAGGCCCAGCCCAAAATATTGCCCAAGACGCGCTCGAACAGCGGCAGCAATCGCAACAACAACAAGGTGAGTCCATTAAGGGGTTTCTCTTTTCTTTTTGGCCACGTTAAGAGCTGTAGTGTCTTTAATTTGTAGTACTGGATATTCTCGATGATAATCGAGCGCAGCGGCGGTCCCAAGCGTGTGGATATGGTTGGGGACGATGCGGATACACCACTGGAGGCCATTTTGCCGGCAGGTGAGCCGCAGGTGGAGCAGGTTTGCCTGTTGCGTGACAGTCCCTTCAGGATACTGCGGGTGAGTGGCAGCTAATCGTGTGGTTGGCAATTCGCTAAAGTGATAAAACATTTCCCTCGGCGACCGTTCAAAAAAAGTGCTTATTGATTGTCTAGCCAAATATAAATAGTAGCCAGCTCATTGTTCTAGCGATTTCCGCGCTACAGTGCCCGATCGCATCTCTGGCAGAGTTCATTAGCTGCCAAGTTGAACGCATTTCTTCTCATACAGAAAACAGACAACAATAGAGTTCAAAGATAACCGAGATTTAAAGGAGCCCACATAACAAAATGCCCGTTTGGGATACACAGAAAGCAACAAGTTTCCTTGACAATGCGCAGTAAACACAACATCAAGTGAGATACTCGCGATTGACCAACTAGCAGATACCCTGTTGTCAGCTTGTGAGCTACAGATTTATATTTAAAATAAATAAGAACAATATATATATTATATATTATTTTCAAATCCATTTGCATATTTTTGGGATAAGATATAGGTAATGTCTACGTCGTAGGGATTAGGATTAGGATTAGTTTAGATTATTATCTGTATTTGATCAGAGCCTGTAAAATCAATTTCAAGAGACAGACAAACGAACACTTTCTATAGAACCGGAAATGGCTTCTTTTGGCTGTTACAAACCATCATACCCCATTTGGCTCATTGAAAGCGTCCACAAAAGCAGAAGCAACAGCAAGAAATGAAAGCAAAATGAAAATGAAAATGGAAATTGACTGGCAAATTGAATGAAACTCACCACGCGTCGCAGGCTGCGTGTAAATCTTTGCCGCTGGCAACGCGCGCCAAGCCGGGCTATAAAAGCAAAGGCTGCTTGCGCCGAGATTTCAGTCTGGCAGGACTCGTTGTGCGCGAAAAGCGCGAAGCCAACTCAAAAGCGCTAAAGCGCTTTAAATTCCAGTGAAATTTAATGCAAAAATAACACTCTTAAAAAATAACTTGGAAATTTAGTTTTGTGATTTTTAAAAGTGATTGATAAAGTATAAAATCAATAAAGGAAAATGCAAAGACACAACTAAAAATAAATAATAAAAATTATACTAATAATTAAATACAATATATTAGCTGGAACGTTTTTAGATGTGATTAACAAGAGTTTCAATATTTATATTAAATTTGTTAAATATATACACATGGATTTTTTTTCTTAGAACAAATATAAACTGCTAAATAAAAAAAAACCATAACTATATTTTAAAGATATTATTCAAAATATTAACTTATGCATGTTTAACTCAAATAAATGTGTGCGTAATTTTAATACAATTTTAGCAAAAATATTTGAAATATAAATATTCGCTTAAAACTAAAGCAAATAACTCGAAAACATTTTGCCTTGTGTCAAGCAATTGTTTAAACAAAAAGATCTCAAAGTGAAAAAATTCCAGAAAAGAATAACAATTTTCAGAAACAAATATTGAAAGATCAGAAACTAAGTGAAATTCTAGAGAAGAATACAAACTTCTGAATACGAAAATTTCCCAGAACAATTATGATGAGTTCTAAGCATTTAATTGAAAACAAATCCAATAAATGCCAACCAGAACAATGACGGGCGACAAGGAGACCCCCAAACGGGAGGTGGTCGTCAGTCCATTGCGTTATTTGATTAGCGGCTGTGCAGGCGGCACAGAACTCACGACCATGCCCCAACTGAATCTGTCCAACAAATGGGCGCGTTTACTGCGGATGTCGTCGGCACCGAAAATACAAGTTGATGAGTTTATGCAGGTAACCAGAGCTGTCAAGTGCCCCGCGAAGTTTAATTTTTAAGTAGTCGGGGATTAGTCGCTGCAGGCGCTAAGCTGGCTTAGAACGAGCTAATCAAGTTGAACACTTTGTTGATAATTGAATTGAGCTTGCCGGGAAAACTAAACGCTATATGAAGTGAAAGCTGCATTAACTGCATTTGCATTTGCTCACTGGAAAAAAGCACGAGAGAAATATTTAACAGCATTTCCCTATACACAGACATACATAAATAATGTCCCTGGACAAGACAATGTCAGTTTTAATGGAAGATAGAAAAAAAAGAAGAAACAAGTCAGAGAACAATAGCTCTGGCTTCGACTTTGATTAAAAATCTATTGACATTGTTGCCAGTCGAGTCACAGCTGGCAAATGAATATTGCGTGCCAGGTTCAATTTAAGCGGAATTTCTATTAAGCTCGAGTGGCCTTAAAACAATCCGTCCAAAGGCAGCGTGTGCGAAAAGTTGCCAAAAACTCGTGTTATTTATCTTTATAAGTTATATTGCACAATTTGATGAGCACTTTAGCGAAAAGTAAAATTAAATCCTGTGTACTTAATTCAAGTGCCTAACTTTAATCAAGTAGTTGTGCAATGAAGTCCTTTTTCTAGAACGTTTTATACAAGACCAAAATTTTGAAATGTAAAGCACCTCAATTTTGAACGGTTTACGGATATTCTTATAAATTATATTTTTTACTTAATTCTAGAGATTTCTTTGGGCATTTTATACATTTTATGATTTTAAAATTTTTTATAGAAACGAATTCCATAAATTAAAGAAATTAACATATTCTGAACTGAAACTGAATTTAAAAATATTCAAGAATTGTTTTGAACATATAAAGAACAAAATGTCACGAATTTTATACCAGCTTTATTTCTCTCAGTGCAACCTCTTAGTATCTGTAGTTGCCAAAGTAAACAGCTACCAGCATTTTATTTTTTGCAGGCCGCCGAGTCAGGCAACTTGGATGATTTTAAGCGTCTGTTCATGGCGGATAACACGCGCATCACGCTGCAGGATGGCAAGGGACGGACTGCAGCACATCAGGCGGCGGCCAGGAATCGTGTCAACATATTGCGCTACATACGCGATCAGAGCGGAGGTAACTTTGTTACAAGCGGATGCAGCTGCTCATTAATCTTCTTATTCTTTTTGCCACAGACTTCAATGCCAAGGACAATGCGGGCAATACCCCACTGCATATTGCCGTTGAGTGCGATGCCTACGATGCGTTGGACTATTTGCTCTCCATGTGAGTGGTGGCCAAGTCACGGGCAACAGCTCAATTTGATTTATTTTGCTCTCATATTTACAGTCCAGTGGATACGGGTGTGTTGAATGAGAAGAAACAGGCGCCGGTGCATTTGGCAACGGAGCTAAACAAGGTCAAGTCGTTGCGAGTGATGGGTCAATATCGGAATGTCATCAATATACAGCAGGGTGGCGAGCATGGACGTACGGCTCTGCATTTGGCCGCCATCTACGATCACGAGGAGTGCGCCCGTATCCTGGTAGGTGGTGTGAGTCCTTACAACCTTTTGTATATATAATTGCCTTATTATTCATTTATATTATTTGCATCAGTACAAAATACTTCAGTTGAATAATTAATCAATGCTCAATACATACACTCACATTCACATATATACACACACACACACGAAGACATCCTGTTTAATATTCACTGGTAATTTATCATAAAGTGAAAGGTTTGTACATTATTCAATTTGCCTGCGCACAAAAGTATGCTTCATAAATCTAAGTATCATCAAGTATCCGCCATGCGTGTCCGTGTGTGTAATTGTTGCATTGTATTTGTATTTGTAATTGTAGTTTCTATAACGAAATAATGTTACATCATGTATGGTGGTATCTTACAGATAACTGAGTTCGATGCATGCCCCCGTAGACCCTGCAACAATGGTTATTATCCCATACATGAAGCGGCTAAAAACGCCAGCTCCAAGACAATGGAGGTCTTCTTTCAGGCAAGTATACCTAACTTGCACACTGCACAACCAACAGACGTCACACACTCGCACACCCTCACTCTGTTCGCAACTTTCCTCATTTGTCGAGCTGATGTCAAAGCCTTAAGTGGTGCCCCATCAGTGTCCCCGAGCGCTTATCCACTTTATTTGATTCGTGTTGCAGTAATGCTACCCGCATTCGCCTCTCCATTGACCTTTTGCATTGAGTTTTTTTGTTTTTTTATTTTTATATTCTTTTTTTTATTATTTTCCCTACTTTAAGATTGCGTACACGCCGCCGCGTGCACTGCTCTACCAAGAAGTCAATTATAAAAGTATCAAATTCGAACATTTTATGGGACATTCATTGTTTTCCTTTAGCTTTCGACCTGAGCTGCGACTCGCTGTCAGTCGTCTTTAATAATGAACCAAACTCGCTGCAGACCCAGAACTTGGAAAAATATCAAATGTTCTGTATTGGTTTAAATGTCGGTCAACGACTCTTTCGAGCGTTCGCTGAATAAGAGCTCTCTGAAAGTGTTTTTTTAAATTATAGAATTTTCTAGAAGGAAAAGCATAATGGAAATATATAATGCTCGTTGAATGAGAGACATTTGGAGCTGTTTTTTTTAATTAAAGAATATTCCAGCAAAGCTTAGGGAAAATAAATATTATGAAATGAAACTTTAAGTAAATAATAAAATTCTTTGAATAAAAGTTACTTTTAACTGCTTCGTAAATATTAGAATATTCTAAATTTATTCTAACCTTGATAATATAATTAAACTTTTCTTGTTTGATTTGAAATTGGCCACGAAACTTACATATTTTATCTAAATTTTTCATTAACTAGCTTAAATATTTATTATTCTTCAACGGTTTCCAGTTTTAAATAGTTTTAACAAAGCAACATGTTAAACAAACAATAATTAAAATGTTGTAAGCTATATTTTGTTACGGAAGATCTTTTATAAGATTCTAAGCCTTTTAGTTTATAATACAATTCAATTAGTTAATTAATATAAATTTTTTTTTAGAAATAAATTGTGCATCATAATGATTTTTTCCTTGTGATAAAGTTGTGATGTCGAAAACTTTGATAAACTGTGTTAGATTTTATAATTTTTTTAGTGCATGCAATTTATTTTTTTAGCTGATTCATAGCATGCTTTAAATATATGTAGATGTATTTCACACTCCTTTAACCATTTCAGTGGGGCGAACAGCGCGGCTGCACTCGCGAGGAAATGATATCCTTCTACGATTCCGAGGGCAATGTTCCGCTGCATTCGGCGGTGCACGGTGGCGACATAAAAGCTGTTGAGCTGTGTCTTAAATCTGGCGCTAAAATATCAACACAGCAACATGATCTCTCGACGCCAGTCCATTTGGCGTGTGCCCAGGTGAGTGATGGGGTGCTTGGGTGGTTACTTAGCAGTATGTTGCCATGGCCTCGCTACTGGCCAGACAGTACTCTTGACAGTACTCATATTTCCAACTGTCAGCGTTAGTTACGCAAAGCTGTGTGTGTGTGTCTGTGTGTGTGTGTTGGCCGCCAATTGATAGCCCAGCCAAATGGCTGCAAGTTCCCAGTTCGGTTCAAGACACGCGGCTGCTTCCTTCCTTGACTGTAAATATTTTTGGTCCTTAATTTGACAAATTCTTATGCAAATTCTGTTAAGACGAACGTGACATTGTGGTCCTCGAGCGGAGGGCAATGCGTTGGCAAATACCTAAAACAAAGACACGTGACAGCGGGGAAGGCCTTCAAACAAGTTCTGGGGGTGTGCAATAAATATTCAAACCTTGTGTAGATATTATGCAGGAAATACCACAGTATTGAAAATTGATACAGATTTTTTGATATCTATGTGTGATTTAAATTAAGGCATTTAAAAATTATCACTTTACATTTTTGTTTGATTTTTATTAATCTGTTGATTTTGATACTATAAAAAGAAAAGAAATGAAGACTTTGGCTATAATTAAATACACATAAGATATCCGAGGGGATTTGCGAATATTTTAAAAGTCACAGTTCGCCTTTTTGTAGTCTAAGAGTATCAGATTTTCTTGAGCAGGACTATGTCTTACGGAGCAGCATCAAATTGAGCTGATGACGGATGAGGAACAGCTATTATTCAAAGACCTTGGGGAGGGGTTTCACCTCAATATTTGTCACATTTGCAAAATTTGACAAATTTTTAATGCATTTTTGAAAAAAAAAACTCAGTTTTCGATCTGGCCGATTCGGACATATTTTAATTTTATTTTTTTGAATTTAAGTTTAAATTAAAGCAAGAGGAAAAATTATAATATTATTTATAATTTGTATTTAAATAGGATAAGTTTTCTTATATTAATTAGAACAGTAGGTAAAAGTTGTTTCTATATACGTTTTATATTTACGATATATATATATGTATATATATATTTGTATATATCAGGGCGCCATTGAAATTGTCAAGCTGATGTTTGAGATGCAACCGCTGGAGAAACGAATTTGTCTCAGTTGCACGGACGTACAGAAGATGACCCCGTTGCACTGCGCATCCATGTTTGATCATCCGGATATAGTCTCGTACTTGGTCAACGAGGGGGCCGAGATCAATGCGCTGGACAAGGAGCATCGATCGCCGCTGCTGTTGGCTGCTTCGCGCAGTGGCTGGAAAACAGGTGGGGAGAATTGCAGCCGGAGAGAACTTAAATATAAATGAAATTAAATGGTTTCTCCTGTTCGGTTAGTGCACCTGCTGATCCGTCTGGGCGCCAGCATTGATGTGAAGGATGCCGCCGCTCGCAATGTGCTGCACTTTGTCATCATGAACGGAGGTCGGCTGACGGACTTTGCCGAGCAGGTGGCCAATTGCCAGACGCAGGCGCAGCTGCAGCTGCTGCTCAACGAGAAGGACAACATGGGCTGCTCGCCGCTGCACTACGCCAGCCGGGACGGGCATATACGCTCGCTGGAGAATCTCATTCGGCTCGGCGCCTGCATCAATCTGAAGAACAACAACAACGAGAGTCCGCTGCACTTTGCCGCCCGCTACGGCAGATACAACACGGTGCGGCAGCTGCTCGACTCGGAGAAGGGTTCGTTTATCATCAATGAGAGCGATGGAGCTGGGATGACGCCGCTGCACATTGCCTCTCAGCAGGGGCACACACGGGTGGTGCAGTTGCTGCTGAACCGCGGTGCTCTGCTGCATCGTGACCACTCCGGTCGCAATCCGCTCCAGCTGGCGGCCATGTCCGGCTATACCGAAACCATAGAGCTGCTGCACTCGGTGCATTCGCATCTGCTGGACCAGGTCGACAAGGATGGGGTGAGTCTAACGATTGTTTATACAAGACTTCTAATTCACTTTTTACACGATAAAAAACAAGATTTTGGCTAAAAAAGTAAAATTCTCAATATTACAAAATTATTTTTTAAGCTCACATGAGAATTTATTTTTCATTTCAATTTATTAAATACATATTTTATAAAGAAAAAATGATGATTTGGAAAACTTAAAATAATACCAATATATAAAAGTAAAACAAAGATATAACAAAATAATATTTATTGCTACTTTCTAACAATTTATTTAAGGTACTTTGTTTTTCATTGGGAAATTGTTTCATTAACCAATTCCAATGTTTATTATTTTTAAACATCCACAACAAATGTATTTTCTCGTCAATTGTCAAAACCAAACTAAGTTGCGTATAAAATACGTTACCTATTTATTTTAAAATATTTATAAAATCATTAATCAAATATTGAAAAAACTTTGTACTTTTTAACTTGTGTTCTTTTGATATTTATTTTAAATTTAAGAACACTGCTCTACACTTGGCCACAATGGAGAACAAGCCGCATGCGATTTCGGTGCTGATGTCGATGGGCTGCAAGCTGGTCTACAACGTGCTGGATATGAGCGCCATCGACTATGCCATCTACTACAAATATCCGGAGGCAGCGCTGGCGATGGTCACGCACGAGGAGCGGGCCAACGAAGTGATGGCTCTGCGCTCCGATAAGCATCCGTGCGTCACACTGGCACTGATTGCATCCATGCCGAAGGTGTTTGAGGCGGTGCAGGACAAATGCATTACCAAGGCCAATTGTAAGAAGGACTCGAAGAGCTTTTACGTAAGTTGCTCGTTGAACCGGATTTATAAGGATCTCATTTCATTAACTCTCATCATGAAGTGCTACTAGGCCCGCTACTTGGGAGCTTGCTGCTAATCGAAACTTGTTTATTTTTATTTAGATTAAGTATTCATTCGCATTCTTGCAATGCCCTTATATGTTTGCCAAGATCGATGAGAAAACCGGAGATCCGATCATGACATCCAATCCCATTCCATTGCCGGCCCTGAATGTAAGCAGCAGCCGATGCAAAATGCATGCTATTTGAGTGTTTTGTTCCCTCTTCCTCTGCTTCTGTTGCCAGTGAGAGACTAGACGATGATATTTACACTTGAGCATTTGAACAGTTATCGATTTAGGCTGTGTCGATCGTTTGTTTGTATATTTTTTATTAGGGTCCGCTTCATCCGGTTCATTAATCATGCACGCAACCAACCAATGCACCCAAATGCATTCATCTTTTGTATTATCAACTCAAAATATTTAGATCAAATATTCATTTTGGCCATTCCAAAAAACGCCCGAGCAAATCGAGAAGAAGCGTAAAGAACTCAATGATCCAAAATGGCGTCCGGCGCCATTGGCTGTGGTGAATGTGAGTCTAAATCATTAGTTGAATACTCTGTGAACAAATTTAAACAGTTACCATTTCCGCTATGAAATATTTACATATATACATATATATACCATTTAAAAGGCAATTGTAAAATCGTCCCAAGTCCATGCACTTGCTATTCGTAATTATGTTTTGTGTGTGTCTGTATTGTAGGTTGTTTGATATAACTGTACTGTGTGTTGTACTCGAACTAGAGATGGGCGCGTGTTGGATTTCTAACTCTACTAATGCGACACGAGACGAACACGAACTAAAATTTCGAATAACGTACGCACGGTCAAAAATATTAAGAACATGACTAACACGATTTATTTATGGCGCTTAAAAAAAGTTAAAAAGCATTTATATAATTTTTCCAATAAATAACTCAAATCACTTTCAAGTTAAACTAAAGTAATTTTTAATGTATATATTAAGAAACTTTTCTCAAAGGTTTTCAAAATATTTGCTTTGCAATTGCACTATGAGAAGCTTCTAAATTGTTTAATTTTTTTTAAAACTTCTAAATTATTTAATTTTTTTTTAAGACTTCTAAATTATTTAATTTTTCAGTTTGTTTTTTGCCACATTTACGAAATTTATGTTTAAAGTCGGACACGAACTCGCACTTATTTTGTCTTTTTTACCACGGACACTTCGTGCTAAGTCGTGCGTGCGCGTTTCACGTCCATCTCTAATTCAAACCCAATAGGTCTTTAACGACCTTTCACTAATATGGTTTACTATTCGCCTAGACCATGGTCACGCATGGACGCGTGGAGCTCTTGGCCCATCCGCTCAGTCAGAAGTATTTGCAAATGAAGTGGAACTCATATGGCAAATACTTTCATCTGGCTAATCTGTTGATCTACTCGATTTTCCTGGTCTTTGTCACGATTTACTCCTCGCTAATGATGAACAATATTGAGCTGCGCTCCAGCGGCAATAAAACAATGAGTCAATACTGCAACTTGGGGTGAGTGCGCAGCTTCATAAATAATACAAGAAAATCATATATTATATATTTATTTATATATATTGCATTCACAGCTGGGAGGCACTCACCATGAATCTGTCGCATAATCCGGCGGTGGCTGCTCAAATACGTCTGGACTCGTGCGTGGAGAGCATCAATCGCACCACGGCTATACTCTTCTGTGCCGTGGTGATTGTGGTCTACATCTTGCTCAATTCGATGCGCGAACTGATTCAGATCTATCAGCAGCGTCTGCACTATTTGGTGGAGACAGTCAACCTCATCTCGTGGGTGCTCTACACATCCGCTTTGATTATGATCGCGCCCGCCTTTAAGCCGGATGGCGAAATTAATACCATACACTATTCGGCTGCATCCATCGCCGTATTCTTGTCCTGGTTTCGCTTGCTGCTTTTCCTGCAGCGATTCGACCAGGTTGGCATCTATGTGGTCATGTTCTTGGAGATTTTACAAACCCTCATCAAAGTGCTGATGGTCTTCTCCATATTGATTATTGCGTTTGGCCTGGCATTCTACATTCTGCTTTCAAAGGTGAGTGAAGATTGAAAAATTTGTACCATATTTATATATGGTTAATACGACTAAACATTAAAGTAACTGAATATGACACAGACAATTAGACATATGTACCGTGTTTGGTCATAAAAAATAATTATGTGGTCCAATGAACCCAAAATAAAATAAACAAAATATATATTTATTAAATTAACGAATCATACAAATTAAATGTTTATTAAATTTTAAGCAAACTTCTGAAAAAATAGGTAATATGTAAAAAACGACAAAATAATACATTTTTAACATTCAAACCTTATGCGAATGAGGTAATTTTTTCGAATGATATACCTTTTTAATTTCGAACGGATCGTAACTATTGATTGGCATTCAAAAATTTAACGATAATCACAAATTTTGCCAAAAGTGTGTCGATTATGTACTTCAATTTTGATTTTATTATTCATGAAGACTTATTTTTTCAAAATCGAACTTCATGTATCCGAGTTGTAGATATTTAAAAACAAAAATAGTGGTTTAAGGAAGTTATTGTTCATAAAGTTCACTTTATTTACCACAATTAAACTGTCTTAACTATTTAAAAACGTGTTAAGCAAGAATCATTTATATCGTCACGTAAATGGTCAAATTACGGCGGATTTTGTATATTCAGCTAAATCTGCTAACCCTTCGGACGAAAATTTCCAATCCGTTGGTTTCTAGATGACCGCCATATCCTTGGTAATCATACCAAAGGTATAGTCCTGGTGAACCTAAAACGCCCCCACCCCTGTTCTATTCTTCCCTATGACCTCTAGCTTCTGTCCCACCGGATATAACGTTAGGAGTTATGTCTGTGATGATGCAGAAATAGTTTGCCCTAATTGCCAAAAATTCTTACCTTGCAAGTATGCAACAGATTTTTGCACATTTTGCATGTTTTTGGCGACCTCCTGACGATTATGTTTGCCTGGTATTTCAGCTAAAATTTGGATAAAATTCTTGCACATCGGCGGCGAAAAATTGCTACCTTGGAAGTATGCAATAGATTTTTCTAACCTTTTATCAGCGGCCCAAAATTGTTACCTTACAAGTATGCAATAAAATTTTGCACATTTTTAAATTTTTTGGCGACCTCCTGACGATTATGTTTGCCTGGTATTTTAGCTGAAATTTACATAAAAATCTTGCACATTGGCGGCCCAAAATTGCTACCTTGGAAGTATGCAATAGATTTTTGCACTTTTTATAATTTTTTGTCGACTTCCTGACGATTCTGTTCGCCTGGTATTTCTGCGATTTTTAAGAAAGCCCAAACAAATTCCTCCCGAAAGTAAAAAAAATAAATTTTTACATTTTTAAATGTATTTATTAAAATGTTTTTTACATTCTTACAATTATTGTTACAAATAAATTACATTTTTTACACGCAATTCTCTTAAATATTTATTACAAACTATTTGTAATATTTAATTAAATATGTTACAACTCCTCTCGGGAACCTGGAATATAAAATATTACAGATTTGGTAATTGTTTTTTAGAATTGTTTAAATAAATGCATACTTACCAAAGTTTTTCGTCGCCTTGCCGTTGTTTTAATTTGCATTTCGCCGTGAAAGACTTTTCTTCTCCAATCTGAAAATATACAAAATGAAGTAAATATTAGTGGTTATTTCGGTAGTGCTCGCATTTTCATTTATAAGGGTAGTTTACCGATTTATACAATATATGCTAATTTATTTACTGAAGTCCTTATTCAAAGAAATTTTCGGAATATTATATCCTAATTTCAACAAAAAGCAAATGTAAATATTATTTATTGCCTTTGTTTTGCATAAGTTCAAGAGCAACCCTCGCAACTGTCTGAACTGCAAGCTACGCTTTTGGTTTAATTCATCAGCGAACTGCAACAATTTTTCTTGCGGCAGATTTTTTATTGTCTTCAATTAAAAATGGGAACAGCTGCCAAGCAAAGCAAAGTTCAAAAGTTCAGCAGCGAAAACAACAACAGCAATTTGCAACAATAAACACAACAGCTAAAATTAATTGCCACAATCATTTAGTGCATTCGATAGGAGAGCGTCCAAGTTGAGTGTTAAACAAGAACAAAAAAATGCTGCAATGGCCAACAACAAGAGCAGCAACAAACACAATTCCAATTCCAATCCATATCCCAATGAACGCCTCAGCTGCACGGGCAGCATTAATAGCAACACTAGCCACGCCCACGATCAGTTGATCACCTTGCCGCGCAAGCGCCGGCCACGTGCCGTGGGCGAAGTGGGCGTCACGTGTCCGGCGAGCAGCGTTTACCTCAATGCCGAACCGAGCGCGGCACAGACCCAAACTCAACCAGAGCCGGAGCCGATCTATCAAAACGAGGCGGCGGCAGCCTCACAACAGCAGCAGCAGCAGTCTCGACGCCTGCTGCAGGCGCATCAGAGCGTGCTGCGTGTCAGCCACGCGGAGCAGGGCGATGCGGGGCGTGAGTGCGTCCTGGTCAGCACCTTTGTAGGTTCGTCTTCGGGTTATTTGTGGAGTCCAATCCAGCAGGGGAGGAGCAAAACGTATCTAAATTGCTTGCTAACAATTTGCCACTTTTCGCTCCACAGATGACTCGGATCACTATTACGAGACGCTGTCGCCGCTGGGCAACAAGCGGCACTCGACGCAGCTGCTCCCCGGGCAGCATCACAAGCGTCAGTCGGAGACGTCGCAGCGGCGCGGCAAACAGCATTCGGCGTCGGCGCAGGCGCTGGGCCAGCAGCTGAGCAACTCGGATGACTACGACTCCTTCGAGACGGACAGCGATGAGCACACGGAGCCCGAGCAGCGCCGTCAACATGTAAGTTCTCTAGAATATTCAGTGGAAGCGTCACAACTAATCTCCTTTTCTGTTTGGCAGCACAATGACAGCGGCGTGGACATGCGCAATCATCGGCTGCCGGATCCGCCGGCGCCCCAGAATCAGGTGTATGCAATTGTGCGCAAGTTCAAGGATTTCATCTCCAACAAAAAGTCGCCCAAGGGCAGCGGTCAGAAGCTGTACGAGAACACGGCACAGACCAACGGCGGCACCCACTTCTACGTGGAGTGTCGCAAGCAGGAGCTCTACGAGAACGCGCGCTCGCTGAGCAGCTCGGAGCGTAACCTCGAGCGGGAGCGGGACCAGGAGCAGCCCGTTGCTGGCAGCCTGCTGCGACCCAAGCAAAAGAACTGCAAGAGCCTGCGCTCGCGGCTGCGCAAGAGCCTCGTGGGCAACTCCTTCGATACCAAACAGCTGTCCACGCTGACGCCGACGCGCAGCACTTTCTACATCGAGGATCCACCGACGCAGCAGCAGCAGCAGGCGCAGCAGCAGCAGGAGCATCATGGCTCCGGCGAACTGGACTCGGGCTTCTCGGAGAAGGCCTCCTCCGGCGACATACCCGTCGTCCAGACGCCCAGCGCCGAGTCGCAAAAGTTCGCAACGGTCGCGCGCAAAGCCAAAAAGGATGCCAAAGCCTTGCGTCGTCGCACCACAATTGGCGTCCGTCCACACGAGCCGCCACCGCCGCCGCCCGCGCAGGTCGAGCTGCGCACGAATCTGGAATCTGTACATGCACCCACCTCCTGGTACGCCGAGTGCGGCGTTTTCAGCCTGTCGCAAACGGCAGCGGACGGCAACGAGCTGGCCACGCCCACGCCGAGCACGCCGGGCGGCGCCAGCTCGTGGTATGCCGAATCGGGTCTCTACCAGACCAGCGGCATATCCGTGGCCAGCTCGAGCGGCAGCTCCGGCGTCTCCACGGGCAACGAGGCGGGCCTCGGCGACGAGCTGCAGCCGCACAGTCTGTTCTTCAACGAGCCGCTCTACCAGGTCTACAGCGCCGCCAAACTGGAGGTGAGTCTGCCCCGCAACGAACCCTCAATGAATCCCGCTCTAATTTCTCAATTTGCAGTCCTTCACACGTGATCTGGAGGCGCAGGAGAGCTCAACGGATGGCTACGAGGAGATTGGCCTGCACGCCAAAAACCAGGCGGCGCAGCAACAGACAAAGACGCGTCCCAGCGCACTGCAACTGGTGGAGCCCAGAAATGGGCCGTCGCGCACACTCTGGAGCGAAATACCCGAGGTCATCCATTCCTGTATATTGCGTGAGTAGCTGCCGATCAAGCAATGCCTGCATCCTTCTATAGTTCCAATATTTACACTTAGCCACCTTGACGCCACGGGAGCGCGGCTTGCAGGAGGCCAAGTTCGAGATCATGACCTCCGAGGCGAGCTATCTGAAGTCGCTGAATCTGCTGCGTCGCCATTTCATGAACAACGCCGCCTTCTGTGACAGCTCCGTGCTGAGCACGCGCGACCGCAAGGCGCTCTTCTCGTTTATTGTGCCCGTGCACGAGTGCTCCGAGCGGCTGCTCACCGAGCTGGAGTGCTGCTGGCAGAACAACATCATGCTGCTGGGGCTGAGCCGGTGCATCTATGAGATTGCCGAGCGGCATTTCCACGTTTATGTCACCTTCTGTGAGCATCAGGGCCGCATGGATCGCACGCTGCGCCGCCTGAAGGAGGCGAAGAGCGGCGCCTTCCAGCAGCAGCTGGAGAAGCTGGAGGCCAATCCCAGCTGCTGTGGCCTCAATCTGCACTCGTTCCTCATGCTGCCCATGCAGCGGATAACGCGCCTGCCGCTGCTCATCGATGCGGTGTTCAGCAAGGAGTCGCCGCACAATGCCGAGGAGTACGAGAGCTGGAAACTGACGCTGGCGCTCGTCCAGAAGATCGTCTCGCAGTGCAACGAGGCGGCCAATCGCTGGGAGCAGGCGTACGAACTGGAGCGCATCTCCAAGCAGCTCGAGTTCCCCAGCCATATACGCGCCCTCGCCATTGCGCCCGTGGGCGTGCCCAAGCAAGGCGCCAAGCCCCGTTTCCTGGTCAAGCGCGGCGAGCTCACCCATCTCATGTGGCGCGGCGATGATGCCAAGCTGACGTTTGGCAAACGCTTCACCAAGTCCAGCATCTATGCATTCCTCTTCTCCGATCTGCTAGTGCTCTGCAAGCGCAAGGGCGAGTCCAACTTCTCCGTGTTCGACTACTGCCCCAGGAGCATGCTGACCCTGGCATCGGGCGACACGCTGCCCCAGCTGCCCACCAAAGATATCAAAGATTCGACAAGTAAAAATCTCATGCTGATGACGCTGCTGGAGAATCACGAGCGCAAGACCACAGAACTCGTAAGTCCGCGTGCTGCGATTCCAGCTAAACAAACAACTAATTGGGCTTCTCTTTCAGGTGCTCTCCTGTCCATCAGTGTCCGATCAGCAGCGCTGGCTGGAGGCCATGCGTCCGCCGGAGGCGGAAACGCCCGGTGAGAAATTGTACGAGTCCTGGGACTGTCCGCAGGTTGTTGCCAAGCACAGCTACGAATCTGATGAGCCAGATGTGCTACAGCTGGAGCTGGGCGACGTGGTAAACGTCTCACGCAAGCTGCGCGATGGTGCGTATCCACTCCACTTAGGAGTCCCGCCCACAGTTTAATTGCATAACATTCTCTATTCATATCACAACAGGTTGGTACCAGGGCGAGCGAATACGCGACGGTGCCGTCGGCTGGTTCCCCGGCAGTTATACGGAGGAGCTGAACTCGGCTCATGTACGCGCCCGTAATTTGAAGCAGCGTCATCGGCTGCTCACCTTTACCGCCACCTATCTGGAGGCGCAGAAGGGCAAATGAGAACCACATCCAATTGATTCTCAACGCCATCTCCAATCAGGCCACTCATAGTTGGCCGAGTATTCAAATATTATAGTCCAACAAAAGATGAAAATTATATAAGTACATATATATAACAAATTAGGAAATGTGATAATTAATTAATTATTTGTTTAAAGGCAAAGAAAAACAACAATAATAACAATTGCTGCCCTATAATTTATGTGCATTAGTTGTAAACGATTCAAATGCAATCGGAATATGTATGCATGTTAGTTATGTCAATTAAAATTATATATCTGTATGATATACAAATACGCATGTTATAAAATAAACTTTAAAATAAATTTCTTGTTTTAACTTTGTGACTGCCTGGAAGTATGCAGTGAAATATTTTAATTAATTCGGGTTAGCTTGAAGCGCAGCTAACTTAATTAGCTCGGTTTGTCACAAGCGCAGCCAACTTAATGCGACTTTTAAATTTATTTAAATTACTTGCAATGGATACCAACCATCAAATCATTATTGGTTATTAAGTTGAATTTCTATAATTTTTACAATATAAATGAATTACACGCAATATGTATGTTTTTTTCTAGTCTGATATCTTTTGTTTCAAAAATAGTTATAGAAATTTATTCATTGCTTAGATATACATATATGTATGTATGTTGCAGTTGAATTCTCGAATGCTAGCACATAATTCGGTATAAACTTATTTATAGGTATTGTATGGTGAATAATATAATTAAATCAATTAATAGATTATTGCTGTCATAAATTATTAAATCTAATTCAAACACTAGGCGTAGCTCGAGCACATGATACAACGTCAACCGACCGACCGGCCGATCGATCGATAACAGCCTGGAGTGCTACTAAATCGTGCGCACAATCATGCTAACTAAATCTAAATTAAATAATTTACAATACTTGTTTATGTGACTGCGATGAGTGGGTTCCCTAAATTAAGTCGTATGCTTATGCGTATGGTAAATAATTATAAATGTTAGTATATATGCTTTGATGGATGGTGTGACGTCTACAACGTATGAGTGTTTCTTTTCTTATTATTTTTGTATTTTTTTTTGTTTGGTTTTTTGTGTGTGTTCTTTTGTTGTTATGTTTAGCTGCCGTATGCCCTAACTAACGTAACCTGTTTTTCACTACACGCTATTATTCATAAAAATATATATCACAAAATCAGTGAAATGAAAATTCGCTGGAGTATTTGCTGTGTTTCGCTTTCGCGTTGGATGATGCGTGAGATGAATTGAATGACGAATTGGTTATTGATAATGTTTTGGCAATGCTTGGTCCTCCGGCCCCAGATCAGCTAGTAGCTCAAGCTGAGCGTCTGTCATCTGAAGCTAATGCCGCATTTGCGACTGATCTTCGGCGTGTGTATATAGGCAATGGAGAGCAGCAGCGGCACATCGTTCTCGGACAGCTGCAGCGGCGTCGTTATATCGCCCAGGCGGCACGGATCCGTTTCCAGCAGGAATGCGGCCAACGTTTCTGATTGCAGATAGATCTCCTGCAGCTTGGACTCCAAAAAGGACAGGCACTGCAATGGCAAACAAAATTGTGATTATGTTTAACCAAAAAGTTGTCCTGGCTCTTCACTCACCTCATAGGCGGGTATGCCGCCGACGTGCATGGCCTGCACAGTTTCGAGCATGCTGGACACCAGCTGGGACATGCCCACCGGTGAGCTCTGGCCTCCGGCATAGGGAAACTGCTGTGCCTGCGATGAGATTAGGCGCACGTCCCACTTATCCATGTCCGCCACAATGGCAATGTTCTCCGCCGGCTGTGAGATGAGCGAGGCGGAACGTGCGGCCAGCGCCAAATCCTCGCGCAGGTTCATTTCCCACTTGTAGGGCGGTGCACAGGTGCCCTGAAATCAAAAGCGAGACAAACGATCAGTTGCTGTTGAGCACTTGATTAGGCTGGAGTACCCACCTGGAGCACCATGTCGGAGACGTAGTGATCGCTGACGCTCAGCAGCAGCGATGGAATGAAGCCGGCACGCAGCTGATCGCCGGGCGGCTCGTCCTCCTGCGGCAGCTCCTTGATGCCCGGCACGGGCAGCTTCAGCATCTGCTGCGCCTCGTTGACAGCCGCACACTTGGCGGCCACCGAGGAGACGGAGCTGCGCTGCGACGGCACCCGCTTGCTCTGCTGGCGACGCGTATAGCCGGGCGTGGTCGCCGGCTCCGGCATCGATTTGAGCGTATCAATGGAGGCCGCCGAGTTGACGGGCCGCAGGGCGCTGGAGCTGTTGCTGTTGTTGCTCTCGTTGTAGCAGTGCACCTCGTCCGTCTCGAACTCCAGCTCGGTGGCGTTGGAGGGCGTCTGGTAGGTGGCGCTGCCGTTGAGGGTGCCGCCGCTGTTGCACACAATGCACCGATTGCTGCCCACCGTCGTCGTCGTCGAAATGTTCGAGCTGCTGCTGGCGGCCAGTTCCGCCTGCTGCTGTTGCTGGAGCAGCTGCTGCTGCTGGTGCTGGTTGAGGGTGACGCTGCTGTCGCTCGCCTTGAGCGTCTCGCTGGCCTCCAGTTTGCTGGCCTTGTCCATCAGCAGATCGTAGTTGGACATGAGCAGGTTCTTGCTCTTCATGTAGTTGGTCGCGATCTGCGGATATTGCTCAAAGTTGAACTTCATGCCCGAGTGCTTCTTGTTGGCCAAGCTGGCGTCGTGGGTGCGCTGATGCAGGGCGCACAGCATCGCCGGCTTCGCATCGTCGGTGAGATCCTCGTTGCTCTTCTTGAGATTGATCAGCGGCTCGTTGTCGCCCAGCACGAAGACAACTCCGTTCCCATTCCCATTCCCATTTCCGTTGCCGTTGTCCGCCGCGGTCTGGCGGCAAATGCCGTGCTCCCGTTCGATGAGCTTCTGGCAGAGATCAAAGTGGATTTGCTCCTCTAAACTGACGTTCTCCTTGATCGGCTCAATGCCCCACGTCATCCGATCGCTCTTGCCCATGCTATTCTGCGTGATCAGATACGAGAGCGACAGATGCGAGACGCGTCTCTCCTGGTCCATCGACTCCTCCGGCTCGTTGGCGCCGGGCAGTGTTCCGCTTTCCACGGAGTAGCTGCTGCAGCGGCGCTCGAGTTTGCGGTTCATGATCTTGACGCCCTGCTGCAGCTTGGCCAGATCGCTGAGGCTGAGCCCCTCCTTCACGCCCGTCGTGGGCACAATGTTCCAGAAGAAATTCTTTTTGCTGGGCATCGCCGGCTTCGGATTCGGGTTCGGTTCGAACTCCGCTGGCGTTTTGCCCTCATCGAAGTCGAGGGCTTCGATGGCGCCGTCATCGATGCTGCCGCCGCCGGTGCCCACGGAGCTGGCATTGGAGTCCTCCTCCATGCACATCTCCACGTTCTCCGGCGTGGTCACCGTCAGACGAATGCGCCCATCCTTGCCGGTGCGCAGGAATTGCTGGGCCTGGCGGGCCAGCAGCGTCTTCTTCTCGATGCCCGTGTCCATGAGGTAGTTGCCAATGCGCAGCTCCTGCTGCACAAAGTGCGAGTCCCGGAACGCCAGCACCGTGGGTATCTCGTTCTTCTTGAGCGTGCCAATGTACTGGGCATCCTCCTCGGCCTGCTGCTGCTGCTGCTGCAGCAGCTCGTCGTGCAGCTCCTCGTCGCCGTTGCCCAGGTCGTCCTGCAGCTGCTGCTGCTGCAGCTGCAGATCCGCATCATCCACGATCGCATTCAGGTTCTGCTTGCAGGTGGTGGTGCGACTGAGGCCGCCGCAGGGAGAGACGACGCCACGTCGCCGCATGGTGGGCGGACTCTTGAACCGCTCCTGGCCGCTCTGGCTGATGACCAGATCGTTGATCAGCTGCCTGTTGAAGTCCTCCCGCTTGGCGGCGCGTCGCACCTCGCTGCACCTGATGAAATAGGTGAGCACATTGAGCAGCTTCTCCACCCACATCTTCTCCGAGCCGTAGATGATGGTGCGCGCCAACTTAGGCGGCATCCCGATGGCCCCATAGAGATCCCCCAGCTGGGCCCAGAGCGCATTATACGGATGCTTCTGCGAGACCTGCAACAGCTTGGCGCGTCGCTCAATCGCCGCCGAGGAGGCCGAGGCCGTCGAGCGACGCGAACTGGAACTGTTGAACGCCGAGACGGTGGCCACCCAGCCCAGATGGTAGGTGAGTATGCCCGTCAACATGGTGCTGATGAAGCTGGCAAAGATTGAAGCGAGAGAGACGGAGATTAGACGACAGCTGCCAGTGTTGATTTGATCTGATTTGACTTACAAATTGGAGTCTTTGGTGTCGGCAAAGGAGAGCAGGTCGCACAGCTCCTTGATGAAGCGCTCGGCGACGGTCTTGGAGTACTTGCTGCCACTGGTGGTGATGCTCAGCCAAACGGGCGTCTTGATGCGCGGCGCCGTAAACAGATCACTGAACCATTGCTGCGTATCCTGCCAAGCCTGGAACATGATCTGTAAAAAAAAGAATTTTAATTTGTTTTACTTCCATCCATTCATTCATATAAATCATTAAATAAATCAGCTTAAAACAGTCGATGACTGTCTTATATTTTGTTGTTATTTCAGAAAAATACAGATTTTTGTCGGTTCAATGTTTTGTCGGCTTAATCTTTAGCGGACATTATTTCATCGATATGCCACGCCCCCCAGTGGACGTATCAAAACAATTCATGTGCGATCTTTAGAGCAGGTTATCACTAATCTGTCTGCACAAATTTGATATAACTAGCTTTAAAACTGACGGGGATAGATTTTAACAATTTGCCACGCCCCCAGTGGGCGTAGCCAAAAAATCCTAACACTTTATCTGACACATTTTATCTATACACAAGCAGGTACTCTGCGTTCAAAACGACGCAAGACAAGACATGACACAAACCGAATATACTCTATTGATTTCGTAAAAGAGTATAAAAATCAAAAATATAATTTGAACAGTTAGAAATGCAGTCCGCTAGCCTTAACGGTTGGTGCTGTACGTTGATCATCAATCAGTCAGTCAGTCAATCAATCAATCAGTCAGTCAGTCAATCAATCAATCATTCAATCATATTCATATTCCTCGCCACTCACCTGCAGAAAGTTCTTGTGATTGATGTAGGCGTGCTCGGTGCTGGCCCGCAGGCGACTCAGCATCGATTCGAGGAGCGCGATGTGCTCGCTGCAGAAGAGTTCCATCTCCTCCTCGAAGGACTCGCTCATCGTGATGCAGACGGCGAGGCCGAGCTTGGGCCGGCGCCGCAGATTCGCCTGCCGGCGACCCATCTCCGGATTGCTGCGCGACTCGTTCGCACAGTAGCTGGCCCGTCTGTACTGAGGTGGCGCCATTCCGCCGCCCTCGCTGCCGCCGGTGGCGCCGACGCCGACGCCGACGCCAACAGCGCCGCCCGGAGCGTTGCTGCCGTTCGGTTGGGCGGTCGCCGCATATTTGTCGCTGAGGAAGCCAATGAAATCGTTCTTGGAATGCTCGTACTCGAAGGAGGTGCGCAGGTTGCGCGAGATTCGGCGCTGCAGGCAGCCGTCGCTGGCGAACTCGTCCAGGTGGGGCGAGCTGGCGTAGAAGGCCCAATCGTCCAGGCTGAGCTTGCGCATGGCATCCGATTGGTCGGAGAGGACGCTGCCGAAGCTGCTGCGCGTGGAATACTGATACGACCACTGATCCCCGCTGGAATAGGCGCCCCCAGTGCCGCTCCCACTCCCGCTGCCGCTGCCGCTTCCACTGGCGCTCGCCGAGTAGCCGGAGTCGGTGGCGTTGCTGTACGTGGAGGAGAAGCGCGGTCCGCTGTCCGCAATCGAGAGAGATTGCTGATCCAGCGACGCTGGTGCCGCCGGCACGTCCAGCGGCGGCGTCAGGCTGAGATGACGACTGACGCTGACGCTGAACGGCATCGAGAACGAGTTCATCGAGAGGCCGTCCATCGAGCCGTGCTCGCTGCAAATGGAGCTGCGCGGCGTCAAACTGCTCGTCGAGAGCGTCGAGTACGGAGAATGGCCGCCGCCTGCTCCAGCTCCAGCAGCAGCGCCGCCAACTGCGTTGCCCGTGGGCGTCAGGTACACCTGGGAGCAGAGGATGCGCGCCGGCTGCTGCAGCCAGTGCACCTTGAGCGCCGTGCCGCAAAAGGACATCGCCAGGGAGCCAAAGACCATCTCCCCGATGGGCGTAATGTCCGCGCCCGTCGGACGATTGTGCTGCAAAAGCCACGTGAAGATTAGCAAATTGCATTTGGTTACCCATTTCTGGGCAAGCTCACCTTGTAGCCATACTCGGGACACACTTCGATCAGGTTGCTGTTGCCGCCGCCGCCGCCGTTGCCGTTGTTGCCGTTGTTGTTGTTGTTGTTGTTGGAATGTGCCTTGGTCTGAATTTTACCGTTTTGCAGCGAGGTGTATTTGTCATTCTTGAGGAACTTGCCAATGCTGCGCGAGGAGCCGCCTTTGGGATCCTTGAGCGTCACCTTCTGCAGCGCATGCGAGTCGAAAAGGAGACGCCTCCCGTGACTGTCGTCCTCTCTGTAAAGCAGCACGCGCACCTGGCTGGCATCGAACGGGAATTGGCTGAAAGAGGAGGGGGAACAAGTGGAAGAGAAATAAGTAAAAGCGGGTGGAGGAGGAGCAGAGAATGTCGGCGACTCAACACCCACGATTTGCATGACTATAGAAGCGATGCAGTCACGTCGGAATGAGGAGATGGGGTGAATGCATCTCGTTGAGGTCATTTCAAAAATGTGAATAAACGAATATTCGCTGGCTCAAAATTGAGCGAAATGCATGTGAAATCAACTCAATTTGATTATATACTAGTTACAAAAAAATAAGAACAAAGGAGCGTGCCTAAAGCACAGCTACAAGATACCCTATACTTTAAGCTTTAAAGTGAGCTCTCTGATTGAAGTAAATTTGATTTTATTCTGAAATAAATTTTGACATTTTTGCTAATAATATTCAACAGATGTGAACAAATGTGTAAAGTTATAGAAAATGTAAAAAAAGTTGATTTGCTTTGCATTAAGCACAATTATTTTATTTAATTTAATTAATTAATTAGTATAATTTTGTACATTTTAATCTTTCAGATAAACAAACAAGGCTTGATCAAATCGGTTGTTGATGCTGATCAAGAAAATGTATATCAAATAAAAAACATTAAAGAAAATATATATTTAATATATATAATTAAAAAAAATTGTTTTCACTAAATTTCTCATAGAAATTTTTTATGACGTTTCTTAATCCTACTCAGCTTAAAATCTAAAAAATATAAAAAAGAAAGTTTAGTTTCAAAACTGAACGCAAAGATGTACTTTGAATGGGTATATTTATATATTTATAAGCCATGTTTTTGCTCAAAGCCATCATCATGTGATTCGATAGCTGCGAACCGTGACTCAAAGCCAACAATTGCTCATCTCCAAAACAAGACTCAATTGCAAAGTCGCTGTCTCTGTTTCTCTGCTTCTGCCTCTGTCTCTGTCGCAGTCTCTGTTTCGCTCTTTTGTAGAACATCTTTGCTCTGTTCATTGTCGAGTGGGTCATTTGGGTAAACGGTGTTCGCCTTATAAATAGAATCCACTCGGCACGTGACGATTAGTCATGAAGAACCGAACCCCGCACCTGTCCCACAAATGACGAAACAATTGTCGCTTATTTCCTTTTTTTTTTTTGTCATTTTCTGATGATTGCCAACAATAGTTTTTTACGATGCTACCGTCGATAAAATCGATTTCCCTCGGATTGTTTGACTGACATATATGTATATATTATCGGTTATTGGTTACTGACTTGCGAAATTCTGAATTCGAACTTTGGGTGTATTTGTGGTTAAGATTTGGCCCATTAGTTCGTCACATCCACTTGAACGGAATTATAGTGTCACAGATTTGGGCTAATTTATTTTTAGTGGGTTTATAAATGGCTTGTCTAACAATAAGTAGCGCTAAATTGAAAATACGCCAACTGCCTAAATTAGCGCTATAATTAACGAATATTTTTGTTTTTGTTTCTGTGTTTGTGTGTGTGTGTGTGTGTTAGCGAGGGGGTGTAGCGTGGGGGGAACGTGTTTTATTGCTTAATTTTGTTTTATGCCACCGCGATAAGATGGGGGAATTTTCTCTGTGTGTGTGTGTGTGTGTGTGTGTGTTTAC
>SCDS01000305.1:18900-104038 GCA_004149465.1 Drosophila nigromelanica | reverse complement strand
TGGGATCTGTGGGCAGCTTGACTAAGTCTTTTACTTGTATATCAACAGACTCACGAGATTCAGTTACAGAAGTAATTTTGCTAGTAGTCACTGCTAGAGATACCATTGGTGTGGTTGAAGGGAGTGTCTTGTCTTGGGGCTTATCAAAGGTAATCTCTTCCTCAGTTTCATCATCAGAAAAGGCTTTTTGAATTTGCTTTGATGCGTCAATTGGGGATTTGGGTTTGTCGTCTAATTTAGCTGGTAATTTATCGTCCTTTACTTCAGTAAATTCTTCATCACTCTCATTGTCTGAATATTCTTTTGGAACTGTCTTAGCTACATCAATAGGGGACTTGGGTTTCTCAACAGGTTTTATGGGATCTGTGTCTTTTACTTGTATATCAACAGACGCACGAGATTCAAGTAGAGAAGTTATTTTGCTAGTAGTTTTGGCTACAGGTACCTGTGGTGTGTTTGAAGTTACTGACTTTTCTTGGTGCATATCTAATGTTATCTTTTTGTCATTTAAGTCAGCAGAATGATCTATGAGTGGTATGGAAAATTCTGCAGATTTTTGCAGAGTTTTATCTACAACATGAGGGAGTGTCTCGTCTTTGTGCGTAATTAGACCCAACTCAGCATTTCTTTCGTGCTTAGTGTGCTTTAAATTTTCTTGTAAGGTACCTGGCAAGTTTTGTGTATCATCACGCTCTAACAAATATATTGGAAATTTAACATTTTCGTTTTTATTCAAACCAGTGAACTCAAATTCTTCGGTTTCTTTTACGATGCTTTGATCTAGAGTTTTTGTCGTAACTTTGTACATTTTTGAAAGCTTATTGATTTTTTGTATTTTTGCATTGTGACCAATCTCTTCATCACTGTCGCTTTCATTTGTGGTCTTATATTTTTCCGATGGAAATATTTTTTTAATTTCGGCCCTTACCATTTCCGTTTCACAGACTAGCATTTGCTGTGTTGGCACCTCATCAAATTTTGTGTTTATTGACAATTCTTTTATTTCATGGGCTGGAAACTTTACAGATACATGTTTATCTAGTTTTGGGTCGTCCGTCTGAAACTTTGGACGAATATCATCCGCAATGAGTTTACCAATTCTTTTTTCATATTCAGTTGTAACGTTTATAAATTCTCTTGTGTCTTCAATATCAGCTTTTGAAATTGAATGCAATCGCTGAACTGTATGTCCGAGTTTTGGAAAAGTTACTTCTTGAGTGTCTTTATTTAATTCTAATGGAAATTCTTGCTTATCACATTCCTTTGAAAAACTATAATTACTTTTTCCTGCTCTTTTAATACTTTCGAATTCGTCATACTTAGTTCGTTCTTCCAATAGGAATTTTGTTGTTGCTGATTTAATATCATTCTGTGCTATTGCTATTTCGCTATCTGGTGGCTTATCAAGCCCTTGTGCCATATCAAAAACTTTTCGCTTTGAGCATTTCTTTTCACAGACAGCTTCAAGGTTTTCAGTACTTGTGCTAGTTTTACCCATTTCTAAAACAGGAGAAACTACTTTCTCTTCTAAGACGCGCCTTGTACCCAAGTTACTTAAAATCAAGTCAGTTTCAGTTAAAATTTGTTGTTCTAATGACGACATATCAGCCTTGCGATCTATTGTTTCACGTTTACGTGGAGTAAATGGTGTAACTTCTAAGCTCGTCGAGGGATACCTACGTTCAATATCTTGGACAACTTCTTTCACTTTTGGCAAAATCTCTAATGCTTTTTCCTTACTTACTAAGTCTTTATGTTCATCAATAATTGCTGTTAAAATGCCAGGTACCTGTTCTACTTGCCTATTTAAACCTACCACCTGCTCTTCCAAAGTCTCTTGTGTTTCATTTAAGTCTTTTGCAACCTCAAAGGCTTTTCGTTTCTCACAAACTTTCTCGCAAACCTCTTCTTTAATATGCGCTAAGGCAAACGCTCCACGTTCCATTGCTTCAACGGGCGACATTTTTACAACTTCAGTGGGTGGTTCGCATTTGACTAAATTTTCCAATGCGATATCTGCTGCTGTAAGAATTTGTTTCTCTACCTCAAGGACGTTCGGCTCATTTTGGTCTTCTTGTCTTTCTCGTTTTTTTACAGCAAATGGTATAGCCTCAACCACTGTACCGCTGATTTTATTCTCAATGCTCTGTACCACCTCTTTAACCACGGGCACCTTATCGCCTATGTACTTTGGTGGAGCACTCTGTAGTGTGGCATTGGATTCCAAAGATTCCGTGCTGCCACTGCTCTCCAAACGCAATATCTTGCGTCTTACATCACCACAGCCCATTATTTGCTCTAAATATTCCCTATCACCAGCATCCCTATCACGCTGGGCATCATCCAGCTCCTTCTGCTGTAGATCATCTTTCTGTTGTTCGATTTGAGTTGCAGTTAAATCAATTTTGGTGCGTTCTACTTTTGTAGTCAGGGTCGTTGTTGTGGTCGTTGTCTTCGGAGTTGGACTACTTGCACTCATTTCTGTAAATGAGGTAGTGTCTTGTGAGATTGGTGTCTGGATATTAGGGGGATCTGCCATTCTATGTAGCAGCTTATCAGTTTCATCTGTACTTGTAAATGTTTCGGATTTTACATTATGAACACTGAAGTGCTCTGTATGAGGCGTTCCAGGTTGGCACAATTTTAAGAAGTAGAAACAAGGCAATATTAAGACAGTTAACACCTATTACAAACAAACCAGACTTATATGATGGGTTAGTTTATATACACAGTGCAATTGATCAGCGATCAGAGCTCGCCGCATGACTACAAGCTGTACGCCAAAACCCAGCAGCAGGCACAAACATGCAATTTGTAGTACTATATAAGTAAATGCGCTTATTAAGTTACATAGTTAGTTGAAAAGCGGAACAAAAAGTCTGGATAGACAGATAGCCATAAAGCATTTGCTTTGCTTTCATTTAGTAAAATATAGTATAGTATGCTATATATGAAGTCGTGGATTCCTTGCCCATTTCTGCTGTAATACCATTTCAATTCAAATATATATTCAACGAACTGATCTTTAATTTTCATTACGTTTGCATATTTTTCACAAGAATATTTAAGCAATATATGTTTAGATTATTCATTAATTGTTTGAAACTAACTTAAAAGACAAAATTAGCAAGTACTGCAAGAACAATTATACCACGACATCATATTTCACATACGGTAATGCGATATGCTCACAAAAAATATACAATTCGATACTTCTTTTGAGTTATCCATGTGCAAAGTATTGTAACTATTTTTGCCATCTAACTATTACATTTACATATACATATACACAGTATGTAGCCAATTAGATAAGAAAGCGCGTTACAGGTGCATACAAATCAAACGATCATTAGGGTGTTGCTGTAGTTATTGCTGTTGGTTTAAGCAAAATTTAATAAATCTATATACTAAACGAGTACGATTTATGTTATGCATGTTTACGTAGACGCTACAGTGAGTTTTGAAATTGTTTTTTTTTTGTTTTAAGTTTTTTAATAAACATTAATTTACGATATTCGTGGTTTATATGAGAGAACATATGCATTTTCGTTAAGGACTCACAAAAATTACGAAAAGCAACAGAATATAATTATTTGCACAAATCAACAAAAAAAAAAAAACAAAAATATTGGAAACTTAAAGCCATGGTGGTTTACTGATATTGGAATTGGAATTGGAGTGCTGACTGCGGCATATTGGGATCGAAATGCATGAGATCACAATGGAGCTGAACTCAATTCATTAAAGATCACAATACACACGTTGCGTTTGACATATGTATGTAAAGAGGTCGAATTTGAATTTCGAAAATCGTATGCCAAAAGTGTTTATCTTAATGAAAAAAATCTTATAGTACATGTTCACTGTACATAATTATATGTATGTACACTAAATATTGGCTTATGTTGTAATTGTACTTGTATGTATGCTTAATTGGCATAATTAACTAATTTTAAAGTTATACAAATTGAATCAATTATTGTAGCTTGCAGTAGTTGACAAAAACATAAACTGAATTGCTTAAATAATTGTTAAAAATTGCAAACGTAATTGTCGTTTCATGTTAGCTATGAATAATTATTTTATGGTATTATACATTATTTGGAAAGATATAGAGACAGATGTATAGAGACCTAATAGCGATACCCATCATATATGCTTAAGTATTTGCTGATTATAATAATTATTTATAATTATTAACCATTATAAGGCAACTTTTCAAATTGTTTGCACAAAATTTGCTTTGAGAACTTACCATAAATTACAATACTTAAAGTTACTTTAGGGTTAATTTTGACGTTTAGTATAGTTTATTTAAACAGGTTTTCGGAATGTCTTGTTCTGGTTTTAAATTGATTTATTTATGCATTGAATAAACCACAAACAACAACTCAACGCTACAATAGTCGCTTACTAGATTATATTTAATTCAAAAAACGCACAAGAAACACAAACAAATTAGGCATAAAAATGGGTTTTTGGCCAGAAGACAGCGTGTCAACAAGAAAACTAGCTATGTATTACCAACGCGCGTACTTGGGAAATACAAATGTGTAACTAAATCTGCACTAAGTGTTCGCCTACTGCTATGCTACAAAAATGTTCGAAACAAATTAAATTAAGTATACGCTAGCGCGTACGTTTTACACGTTTGCTTTGTGGCCTGCGCAATGACATAAGTGCGCGATATTGTGTACGAAAACAACGAGTAGGTGAGGCAAATTATAATTTTAAATAACACGAACTTTAGATATATCTGACTAGAGTGAGTTAGGTGTATTAGTGTACGATTGAGAAATTGGAGTAATTTAATTTAAGCAAAACTAAAATGATTTTTGTAGAACTTATTTAAAGCATTTACTATAAAAATGCCGTCGTTTTATCGATTCGGACTGACACACAGACGGCTTCTAGTGTTGACATTGCTACTTTTGAATGTTACGATAGTCGCAATAACAATGGCGCCAGACAAAACGTAAACTATAAGCGATTTTCTTTAGGTTGCTTTCCTCATTTCCTCGACCTTTAGCTGTATGCGTCTGCATGTAATTGGATTAACTAGCCAAATGTTAGTACAGTACTGCGTTACAACGGTATCACGGCATTTTTCTTGTAAGATCTTGTCACCACCTGCTGGCCATTCACTCAATGAGCTTCAATCTTAAGTTGCGTATTATGGTTATTTCACTTACAGACTTTTTTAATTAAGATATACACACTAGCAAATCGTTGGTTATCTTTTACAATTAATTGTTAACAATGAACTGTTGTCGTTTCCATTGAATCGTTATAATGAATGGTTGTTTGCATACAAAAAGCCTTTGGATTTTAATTATTACGAAATGAATTCAACATAAAAAGTAAGGGAAAAATAAAACAATTACTTTTACTTTTACATAAGTGGGTCGAAAACAAATGAAAACACTACATATTATGGCTCAAAAATCATATGAGAAAACAAGATGGGAGTGTTACGAGTTCATATTATTTTTTACCAAAAAGGCGAACATAAATTGGTAAGTTAATTTACATAACAAATACTTTTATTGCATAGAAAAGGCAGCAATTTTCAACGGCAGCACTTACCAACTGTGGAAATGGCAGCAACGCGCTCAAAGGTCGACTCTGTGGTCGTGTGCAGGGTGGTAACAGTGTCGGCTAGATAATCTATAGGCGAAAATCATTTCAGTTAATGCACTAATCAATCACCTTTAAGTTTAAACTCACCACGCTCTAAGCTGCCCAGGTCGGTCTGCTCATCTTGTTTCTCAGTTTTGGCATCACTCGGTGTGGGTGGTGGAGTTTGGGAGTCTGGGATGTCACTCGCTGAAAATTGCCAATTAAAATATTAAACATTGCTACGTATTTGAGGAATAATTTATTTAACGAACCTAATTGTTTGAGCTCATCAGTTATTTCAATTAAGCCCTCGCTCATCTTTTTTGTTATGGTCTCACCCACGTATTTGCAAAACTCCGCATCGGTTAGCGATTTGCGTGGCTCAATGGGCAACGGAGCACGGAGACCCTCTTCACTCATGGTAGAGCTCAATGGCACTGTGGCCCGTTTGTCGAAGGTATCACTATTGTATTCGTCTATAGCTTTAGGTGCACTTGGCAGTTGCGCTTGTTGTTCCATGGCAAGAAAATCAGCGGTTAACTTGCGTGTGGCAAACGGTGAAACTTCACCAATTGGAGCCGCCGACTCAATACCATCTCCGGTAATGATCTTCGACTCGGGCTCGAGCTCTGTGGCTTTTAGATCTACTTGAGTGGTTTTTATATCTGTGGGCTCCTTGGCAGCAAGTTTTGGCTGCATGATTTCTGGCAAGATTGTCGATTCTGCGCTCGCCGTTGCAGCAATCAATTCAACAACTGTGCTTTTTTGGGGCTGAGACTGTAGCTGAGTTTGTTGCTCCATGTTAAGGAAGTCCGCTGTAAGCTGGCGTTCATTAAGTGGTTCTGCTTTCTGGGCTGTTTGTTTTTCAGCTGGTTTCAATGTTTCTTCTACTTTAATCTTTCTGGGTTCCACTACTGGGATTTTGCTAGCAGGCGGTGCTGGCTTTACAGAAATCACTGATTCTGGCTCGGAAGCTGTTGATGTCTGGCTGGACTCGAGAACCTTCTCAGGTGTACTGCGCACGCTGGGCAATTGGCTTTGCTGTTCCATGGTGAGAAAATCATGAGTTTGCTTGCGAGTATCTAGGACAATCCGCTCCTCGATTTTGTGGAACGTCTCGACAACTTCAGCAACCTTTTCTGCTACTTTATCCTCCTTGTCGGCCAACTTGGGTAGATCTTGTTTAGCTGTAAGCAAAGACTCCTTCTTTCCAGCGAGCTCTTCCACCTTACTAGCTAATTCTGCGGGCTTCTCAGATTTGGTTATATTCTCCTCGATTTTATGGAAAGTGTCAATCAGTTCGGTCAACTTTTCGTTAACAGTTTCGGCCTTGGCGTCGATTTCTGGTTTTTCCTTGGATAGTTCGCTACCTATTCCAGATGTCATAATAGTAGCAGTAGAAGCAACAATATCGTCGAAGACTTTCGTCTCCTTTTCGACCAGTTTTTCTGCTGATTTTCTGGGCTCTACCTTAGGTATCTTACTTGCAGCTGGCGCTGCTTTTTGCTCCGCAGCTGCTGGAGCTGGAATTTGGGTCTTTTGCTCAGTTTGCAGAAAATCTTGTGTCAACTTTCGTACGTCCATTTCAGTAACCTTTACGGCCTCACCACTTTTGACTGGTATTTTAGAGAGCTTCTCTATCTTAGCCTCAGCTGGTTTCTCGAACTCAGCTTCAGCTGCGGCGCGAGGAGCTGCTGTAGGTTTGAGAGGCTCCTCGCTTTTCTTCATAAGTTTTGGTATTTGTGTCTTTGGCTCGCCACCATGGAAATCATATTTAACCTTTTTGGCCTCAAAATCAGCAATTTTCTCGTCAATTTTTGTGCTTTCGACAATTTGTACTGATTTAGGTACCTCTTCCGTTGAAATAGACTGTACATCTTGTAGATGCTTTATGGTCTCGCTGATCTTTGTTGTTTCAAAAGTCACGTCACTGGCCGGTATATCGCTTTTATCCTTGATTTCCTGTTTGCCGCTCTCAAATGAACTTATTATATTCTCTACCTTCTTGCTGGCAGTTTCAGTTACTTCGCTTATAACCTGTTCAACCTCCTTTATCGTTTCCTGTGCCATTGTTGGCACTGGACTCGTCTTCTCTTTGATCTCCTCTACAAACTTTTCATGAATCGTAGCCGTTGTCGTGGGAGCTGGAAGCTGGCTGCGCTTCTCAAACTCCAAGAAATCCTCAGTCATATCACGCGCTTCCTGCCGGGTAATGAAACCCACTCGGCTAGTGGTAGCTATATCCTTTTTAGCTGTCTTCTCAGCGGTGCTAATGTCTTGGATAATTTTATCAACCTTGTCTGGTGAGAGCTGCTCTTCTTCCTCAGAGCTGCGCCCGGAAGTTTTCAACTTGTGCGTCAACTCTCTGTCAAATTCTGTCTTGCTCAGTTCGGCTGAGTCCATTTTACCCATCTTCATTTTAATGACCTGCTCGGGCACAGCCGCAGTTTTGATTATGACATTATCGGCGGGTAGCTGCATCAGAATCTCTGACTCGTGATGTGCTTTCTTATCCTCAATTAAGCTCTTACGTTTGATCTCTGTGATCTCTCGTGTGATCTCTTTCTTTTGAGTTGAAGCTGGAATAGATCGTTCCATCGAAAGACGTTTAACTATTTTCTCCCGGCGTTCGGCAACGGTACGTTTTGCTGGTTCCTCATCAGATTCTGACTCTTCGACCTCTTTTTCCTCGGCAGAGTATTTAACTTCTTCGCGTTCGTTGATTTGCTGGATTCGCTTACCTAAAAATATTTTTAATCATTACATAAAGGTTGTTAATACTAGTATAGTATCTAGGAACTTACTTTCTCTGCGAACCAGCTCTTCTACGGATTCTGAGTTCTTCATGAGATCTGCCTCGTCGAACTCGCGTGAATGCGACAGTCGCCCACTCTTGCACTTCTTCATAATATCGTCACGTCCAATATTCTTAAGTGCTGTTTCCAGAGCCAGAATATCATAGTTAGGCTTATCTTTGTACAGGCGAATCATGCTCTGTGCCTGTCTCGCAATACTGTCGGTATTTTGGTTAATAATTTCGTCGATTTCATCCGCTGTTATGCCGATTTCTGGTGCCAGTTGTATCCAGTCCTTGCCCAACAAATTGGAGAGATCTACAATGCGTATATCACCAATGTAATGGTCGTTTTGATGCTTGCTTAAGCTGAACATCGAGGTGCGATAAGCAGAGGAAACACGTTCCGAGAACGCTGTCGTCGAATCGGGAATGACCGCTTCGGGCAGTACAATGTTGAGTATGCAGATCGGTTGCTGTGGTGGTTCGCCCTTGGCAACTTTAGGTTCCTTCATGAACAATGTGCGGCCAACAATATCCGCATGTTGATCCTTTACGCGCACCGTGAAAGGTAAACGATTCTCACGGAAGGCTTTGAACTGCAGCTGTAACTGATCGCCCGACTTGGTAACGGGCACCAGATTACCGGCCATCTCAATGTACTGAGGCTTACCCTCGAGCACCTCGACATCGCGGCTCTTGGCTACTTCCGTATATAGTTCGTGCTTTTCGAGTGTCTTGTCCTCGCGATCATCGGTCATACAGAAGACACGTAGGCGCGCTTCAAATGGTTCTATTTTCTTGGCGAATACCACAAATCTAGCTATGAAGGGCACGTGAATGACTTCCCTAAAATCGACATAGTCAGTAAATCTAGAACTGGGACACATCGTTACTTGATTGCTGAGACTTACTTGTAAAGCTCTGTTGCCATTTTGGTTGCATCGGAAATGTTGCGGCAATCCATTAGCCAGAAACGGGCTGAAACTGTGGTCGTAAATGAGACGCAATCGTTGACAAATGTCAACGGTGTGGAACCGGTAACATCCTCCCATTGAGCCCGAGATGGTCCGCCTGGTGGGTAATGGAGGTCAAAAATTGTTCAATTTTCAGGCATACATTAAGACTAAGGTTACGCATAGACTAAATATTTAAAACTCTTTGAAAACTCTACTTTAGTCTCATTAGCAGATCATAATTTTCAAAATTGTTCAACTAATTCAAAAACAAAAATTCAACTTAAAAGCTTTTAAAGAGAGAAATACGATTGTGTGTTAATTACAAAGCAATTGTATGGTAAGAGTAGGATTGAAAAATAGTAAGTTTTATTATTTATAAAAAGTATCATATGTATTTAGCGTAAGAGTTATAGAAAAATTAGTAAATTGGTTCTTGTTGTCTGTGTGTCTGTGGCATATAGATAAATGTGATGCAGTGACTGGGTTAGGTCTAAGCCTTGTATTATGGATAGATGTATGTGTTTATATATGTGTGTGTGTGTTTGTATAAATGTAAATGTAGCACTTTGTTATCAAGCATATAAGTATGTATTTATTAGTTTAATGTTAAGGGCTGTAGCATTTACAGGGATCAGGTACAAAGGTACTTGTTACGCTGACTTTGAAGCCATTTTGAAACAACATGCTTAATATTTTGGAAATATAAAATTAATAGGCTTTTAATGATAATTAAGTGAACGTGTCACGTGTTTCTTGTAAATGTGTAGAAAACGTTAAAATAAAAACAACAGAATCACAAATAAATCATATATTATAATGAAAAAAATTTAAAACAACTGAAGAAACCGTCAACAATACAATGAACAAAATATATCGTTTATTTATTATATGAGAGAGCTTGACATAGAATTAATTTATATTCTTTGAAAGTTTCTCAATAACTCTGTCATCGATTGTTTTGTTTTTCGATTTTATTGTTTTTTTTTTTGTTATTTTCGGTTTCAGAAAAGTTCTCTTTGGGGCCACAAACAGTAGAAATTTGAAATTGATTTTTCATCTTAGTTTTGGAAACCAATTTATACATAATACATGAATATATTCTGCTTTATGTTGTACTTATAACAGAGAATCAAATAATAAGATAACATAGAACTGAAATCTGAACGTTTTAATAAAACTAACGAAACTACGAATTAGCTTAAGTGCATGACATTCCAAATTAAAAGAATTAAAAGAAAAATTTATATAACTAACGAGAAAGGCATGATAAATTTAAAATCGAAAACAAAACTAAATAATTATGTCTGACACAATCATACGGTGATTGATTTTAATACGGTTTCATTGACCCAAAGAGCAACTTTAGCATTTTTATATAAGATTTCTTTTTAAAGACCTATAAACGTTTTAATGAAAATGTGCAATTGATATATGTTTAGTAAAACCGCGTGCAATCAGAATTTCTTTAGTTATTCGTAGTTATTGTAAGTAGTTTAGAGAGAACGCAGCAAAAATGTTTGTTGGACAAGCTAAAAGTTCTTAAAAGTGAATTGGAAAGTTAGCTTACTTCAAAAAACGAAGCTGCTTTGAGCTAGAAGCACAACATTAACTTGGCCTTGGCATTAAGAATTATGCTTTGTAGAAGGGTCAGTAAGGCCCAACAGAAAGTGTTCCTGAGCTTCTTGTTTTGTTGTTGTTGTATATATTTATTTATTTTTTTTTACAGAAAACCCAAAGACGCAGCGCAACCCGAATTAACGCAATAAGGTATAATAAAAAATATTTTAAATAAGTAAAAAAGTAATTAACGCAAAAAATAACAAAACAAAATGAAAATTTCTTAAAGCATAGTAGAAAAAAAATATTTAGAAATATTTGCAATAATTTTTTAATAGGAAATTTGTTTCAAATGATATATGCAGAATTTTCAAATATTTTTTTGTTTTGTAATAAGATTTTATTTTTGTTTTTGATTGAAATTTGCTTAAATTTTCTTTTGTACTTTGATAATTGGTTCATTTTCAATATAAGTAACTATTTTGTTATTGTTAATTATTTTGGCATAGAACGAAACAACTAAATATGAACAAATAACTTTTTGTTTATATTGTAAACAGTTTCCATTTCAAACTTCATACATGTTTGTGAATTTCTGAACTTATTTTGTTTTATTTTGGACATTTTTCATTTTTTAGTTACCTTTTAGAGACCTTTTCCGAAACACACCTTCAATGGATTGAGAAAACAGAATGGAATGCGTGCACAAATGCATTGACGCATTAGTACAAAATTATAGAACAATTAAATACGATTTCAATTAAGAATTGAATAACATTTTTTTTTTGTTTTTTGGTTTGTTTTAAGTTTTGCTTTGTTCACAAATCATAAACATATTAACGTAACTTAAGGGAAACCATAGAACAAAAGTAGTTTATATGTACATAAATAAAAAAGAAAAACAAATATAGTATATACTAGAGAAAACACTGTTGGCACAATGATGACACTGAGCATAACATTAAGTTGAGTACGAATATGTGTGAGAGGGTTCGTTTTTGTATCTGTATTTGTGTGGGTGTAGTTTGGAGTATGAGCGTATCTGTGTCTGTATGCGGGGTGAATGACTTTTACTATGCTGTTGCTGTTACTGTTACTGTTACGGTTGCTGTTACTGTTACTATAATAGTTACTTTTACTGTTACAGCTCGCTTAATGTAGATAGATAATTCAATAAAAAAACGAGGCTTATGAAAATCAATGAACTTTAATTCAATTTTAATTCGAGTAAATGCTGCGAAAACACAAGAAAATAACCCGAACTACTTATACGCATCAACTACACAGACACAAGCACATTGTTTCTATCAAATGCGACCTGGATTTTGGCGATTCGCGAACTTGATATAATTCCAAAACGTTCTTTATATAATTTGGCAATTTTCACTGTACAACATTATGTATATAGATATATGGCATGTATATATATAGTACATGATAATTGTATGTAGTACATTATAGTAAACTTTATAGACAACTTAAATGAAGAAAGACAAAACAAAATCATAGAAATAACATACTTGAGTTCATTAGGACCAGAACATAAGCAAATAGAAACTAAATATATAAATCATACGAACGAACACTTAAGTAGGAATGAATTAAATGAAAGCCTGAGGTACAGAGAATGGCTTCAGGAAGTTACTCATAAACATCAACTAACAAAACGTAATGTTAAGTATAGATACTCATAATTGTTATATATGTAATTGCTTGGAGCACATTTTACAACAACACAAAAACATATCCGCGAGATGGTAACAATAACAACTTACCTGTTATTGAACACAGCAAGCGCAGAGTTGGCGTATTACCCGAGTACTGATTTATCATACCCTGGCTGTGCGCCTTCGGGGCGGGCATGCTCAGTGTGATTGCCTTGTGGAACTTGCGACGACGCGGCTCGACCGTTACAATTGGCGAGACGGCGACACCACGACCCAGTAGCTTAGCAGTTAGATCAGGATCGACTGGTTGGGCCTAGAAATGTAACGAATTTTCGGCACTATAGACAAAAAATCGATTTTCGGCCACTCTTACATTATGAGACATGAGACACAAACAAACTAAGTAAAACCAAATGTATTGTGAAAAATATATATGACATTATTTGGTTTTATATATACCCATACCTACGTACAATATGTGTACGTGTGTATGTACATGTATATATAAATCTGATGATAAAACATAAAAGAAAATGAAATGAGTTTTGGGCTAAATGGTGAACATTTTTTTCTTTCTTATTTTTTTTTTTTTGCTTTTTGTTTAATTTTTATACAATGCTTATTCAGTTGGATGTTTCATTCATACTATCATTTAGGGTTCTATTGAGCTATTGCATGTTTCAGTTAAACACAGCATAAGTTGACTACAAACAATAACAATGTTCAAGCCCATTTATGTCCCAATAAATTTAGTCATCAAAAAAACTTTGACTACAACTTAATGAACTAGAAAACAAAACGTAAACTATAGAAAATAGAAAACATATATATCGTATTTATAGTATTAAAATTTATATACAAAATGCAAATAAAATGTGCTAAAATTTGAACTCATGAGTGGGGCCATCATAAAATCGTTTTTTGCTTACGGCATGGCTAAAATGTTACAACTTCGTTAGGCACTTCAAAATCGAACCCAATTGTAACGGTCCAAGCATTTTTACAATACATATATACATTTATATTTTTTTTTTGTATAATTTAAAAACTGTTTTCAGTATTGTTTTTATTTCTCAAAAAAGCAATTTAATCAAATTAATTAATAAAATTAAAATTAATGAAAAGATTTTCATTGGTGTAAAGTTTTTGTTGAACTAAATTTATTGGGTAGTACTTCATTTCAGAAAACTTTTATAATCTTATGCATAGGTAATTTTTCGAGTATGAATAATTTATAATAATAGGCATATATATAGTATTATATTGGTATGTATGTATGTACTTTAGTTGTCTACTTTAATTGGACAATTGTATTTCGTTTAAATATTTAGCTTTAAGAAAATATGCGATCTGCCAGAAGTCGCTTGATCCATGATCAATCATCATCAATAAGTTCATATAAGTATTATTGCAAGTCACCATAAAGTATTTCCTTCTTTAGCATATATAATAAAGTTAGCGTGAATATTCAAATTCCAGCTTAGTGCCACAAAATTCTCTACTAGTTCTGCCGTGATTTAATATATTCAAACAAAGTGCATATAATATTTCATAAATAACATTTGAGCCCACAAAAAAAAAAAACAAATAAGTAAGTTAATCGAGAGGCATTCAAAGTAGGAATATTTCTAAACAAATCTAGAGACTAGTGTTGAAATATTTTAGTTTTGATTTGATAATAGGTTCCATCGCGTATACGACATTTAAATTGGAATCTGGCCATGCTAGATATATTAATATGCGAGTTTATATCATCTTTGTGGTTTGGCTTCACAGACTACTACGCGGGTTACAGAGTTCTTGGAGCGGTATTACATAAATATATATGTATTTGATTATTTAGTATTTAAATGCGTATTTGTAATATTTGGAAAACTTTTCATTCTTGATATTTGTTAGGGAAGTTGTTTATGTTAAATGCACGATTATTAGAGATATACTATGTTGACCGATTACTTTTTGTAGATCTTGCGTTGTCATTGTTGTAGCTAATGTTTGGTTGTTTTTATTGTTTTGATTTTGGGTGTTTACCAAATGAGCGAGAAGCGCTTCTTTTTGGGCACATGATTAACACTAATCTTGCGTAGTTTCTCGGGAGCTACGCCTTTGCGTGGTTTAAAGAGGTTTACCTGTAAGCCAACTTTGATTTTCTTGGTAAGCGCGCCCTGCGGGAACACGGCCTGAACCTGCGGCACCACAGTGCTCGAAACCATGCCACCCTCGGGCCCGATGGCGTGCACCTCCTGCCGTATGCGCGATACCACGGCAAAGTACTGAGGGAAATCGTAGGTGACGAAGCGGCAAACATGATTGCCGGCCTGCTCCTCCAGCTGAGCGATTTCTGTGGCACCACAATAACATTATTAGCATGCTTAGTCGTCTGGCCGTTGTTCAGTTATCCACTTACCCTCCGGCTCGAAGCACTGCTGCATGACATCGTGTATGATCTCCTCGGAGTTGTCAATGGTGTGCTCGCGCCAGGTTTCGCCATTATCCGAGCGTAGTATGATGATCTCGCGTTCCTTGCCGCGTAGTGAAGCGAAGTGGGGCACCTCCATAACCACGGGCCCAATGAACTTGGTCGAGCAGGGTCCCAGTTCCAGCACGCGGCTGGCCAAGGCCTCACCCTCCATCAACTGCGGCGGATGCATGGTGCGCTGCGGCTTCACGTACCGACAGGTCACCCGCGTCGGCTGGCAGGTGGAGCGCGACGGAATGATCATTCGGACGCCGCTGTGGCGACAGCCACGCATGGCACCGCCGCGTGCATCCACCAGGAACGAGACCAGGAAGCTCTTCCAGCTCAGCTTGCGCCTGAGGAGCACAGATTTAGCAAGAGTCTGGACAACTTTCTGTCCGCTACTCACCCCACATGCGGCGGCTCATCGTTGCCAGCACCGTTGGCAATGTAAACGCCATCGACTGTGGCCTTGGGCGAGGTGCCATACACCTGAGCCTTGTGCGGACTGATCATCTCCTCGCCAATGGTAGGCGGCACACCGCTGGCGTACTCCCCACTTTGGGTCATGCGGTTGGAGTCCATGCGCTCGTCGCGCGTCACATCAATGGGTAGCGAGTCGTCGCCTAGGGATTTCATTTCATCAACGGTCAGATAGCGATAAGGTTGATCGGATAGCATATTGTCTTCGCCTAGATTTTTGGTATATTCGGTTTTTCGGTTGCATTCCAGAGCATTTCAATTAAGCACAAGACAGTCCAATTGGCCATATAGCGTTGTAGTAGCAGTTGTTGTTGTTGTTGTATTGTGTTGTATAGTGTTGTTGTAGTTTGCAGTTGATGAGAGCGCGGTGCATTGAAAATAGAAGAATGCAAATGAGTTTTTTTTTAGTTGACAAATTTTGTAAATTCAACATGCATATCTTTATATAGTATATATATATATATGTTTATTAATAATATGAATATAGTAGGATGATATGTAAAGCTAGCATGAATAATAAAAAGGAGCATTATCGATTATAAGTGGTATTATTATTATTAATATATTATAGTTTTTCATGCCGTGGTACAAACAAATATTTATTCTTATAGTCAGATAATTGACAAGTCCAAAAATCTGTACTTTCTTTATTTCTTTTATTGTCAACACCCAGAAACCTAAATCTCGTAAATATATATGTATATATACATGGCCAGTTATGGATAGACATTAAAAATTAAGCCGTTATGTAGCGAAGGATATTTAAATTGTCCATTTAATCGATACATATCGGTTTAATTTCCAACCAAAGAGTGAATCCACAAAGCAAAGCAAATTACTAGCCTGGTGTTTCTTAAGTTTACAACAACGTCAAGATATAATTTACACATTTAGGCGAGCAACCCCATATAAAGTGCTGTATAATCCTTGCTAGTTAGTTATAATTTCGATTCCAATTAGAAGCCAATCAAAGCCAATTGATGCACTTGATAGCAGTCAGCTCTTCAATATATATATGGAGGAGTACGAGTACGAGTACGAATAGAGTTTTACTATTGGCCTTGCAGCGTACATTGGACACTTACTGGAGACGTTAAGATAGTCGCCCTGGTAATACGGCAGGTAGACCTGTGTGTCTGGCCTGTGGCGGGTGCGGTCAGGATCGCGATCACCGCCAATGCCAAACTCGTAGCATGCGTCCAATTCCCAATCTGTGTCACCTAACGGCACACATAAAAGCGGGTATTTTTTGTTGTTTTTGTTTTTTTTTTTGTTTTGTTTGGTTGTGGGTTTTGTTTTAAACTTAAGACTAGGCATAACTAAGGGTATTACTGTTAGTCTGGGTGAGTCTGGCAGACAAGTTTAGCTGTGTAGTGAATAAAACGCATAGCAATCGATACATACCACCCTCTTCCTCGGAGTCGGACATGAAGGACTCGTGCATGGCCTCGGGCGCAACTACGCGATACTTTTCCTCGGCCTGGGCGGGTGCAGCGGCTGCCTCGTCCTCCTTGGTAATCGATTTGAGAGAGTCGAGCACACTAATATAGCCCAATTTGCGGGCAATGTGCAGTGGCGTCTGTCCGTTGACGGTCTGTGCATTGGCATTCGCCTTGTGCTCCAGCAGCAGGTTCACAATGTGGCAATGGCCCTGCTGGGCGGTCTGATGCAGTGGCGTGTAGCCAGCCTTGGTGGCCATGTCGATGTTGGCGCCATTCTGCAGCAAGAAGCGCACCATATTCGCCTGGCCAAAATGCGAGGCCACATGCAGCGGCGTGTAGCCAGCTTTGGTGGCCATGTCGATGTTGGCGCCGTTGCGCTGCAGGATCTCTGCCACATTCACGTTGTCCTCCTGGGCACACAGGTGCATCGGGGTTAGCCCGTTTTTGGCTGGATGATTGACGGCGGCCTTGTGCTCGATCAATAGATTGGAGATCTCGGCATGTCCCTCCTGGCTGCTCAGATGCAATGGCGTGAATCCGGCCTTGCTCTCGGCATTGGCCTGGGCCCCATACTCCAGCAGAGTGGTGGCAATGTCCATCTGGTTCTTGCGCGCCGCAATGTGCAGCGGTGTGTGACCATTTTTGGCGGTGGCATGTGGACTGGCGCCCTTCTCAAGCAGCAGCAGTGCCACCTGCTGGTTGTTGTAGTGGCATGCCACATGCAACGGTGTCACCCCGTTCTTGCCCTGCGCATCCACATCCGCCTCCTTCTGGAGCAGCAGCTGAGCGACCTTAATATGCCCATACTTGGCCGTCAGATGCAACGGCGTGAATCCCTTCTTGGTGGCCGCGTCCAAAGCGGCGCCGTTCTCGATCAGCACTGCAGCCACCTGGATTAGAAGAATGTTTCAATTAACAGCGATCTGATCTGTTTGCACGCCTCTTCTACCAAATCAAAGTGCACTCGCCCCAATCGATTCTCGATTAAAAATTTAAATGAAATTAAATAAATCCTCAAAGTATTCAGGCAACAACAAAGATCCGGGTTTTAATCCCAGTTATATCCCATACTTAAAATAATATAAAAAATTAAGTTAGATTAAGTAGTGTTCAGGGAAAAAAAAGATCCGGGCTTTAATCCCAGTTGTAATGTTTGTCTTAGGTTGATAGTTTATAACTATATCCCGTACTTAAAATAATAATAATAAAATTTAGTTAAATTAAGTAAAGTGTTTTACGGAAAAACAAAGATCCGGGCTTTAATCCCAGTTGTAATGTTTGTCGTATATTAATAGTTTATAACTATATCCCATACTTAAAATAATAATCAAATAAAATTATAAAATTATATATACGACTAGTCGAAGCGATGCGATTTGGACGAACTACTAAAAATCATAAGAAAATAAATAAGACAAATAATATATACCAAAATAATACCAAAGTGGTGGATACATTTATTTATGGCCAACATAGGAGACAATAACAAAAGACACAACAATACGTGTAATACTCGATGAAAATAACAAAAAGAAAACCAAATATACATAAGAGAACTTAAAAGCCAATCTCAAATGAAAAACTCTTGGTGACGTATCCAGAATAACTGCATCAGGTAGACGGTGTCGATGTGATCCGTTATCTTCTTGGCAATCAAATCTTTTACCTCATCCTGACCCTCCTTGGCGGCAATATGCAGCGCTGTGTACATATCCTTCGTGGTGGCATCCACCTGTGCACCATGCTGCAGCAGCAACATCACAATGTCAACGTTGCCCAGTCGCGATGCGATGTGCAGCGGCGTCTGCTGCTCCCGAGCACGTGCATCGACCTGGGCGCCATTGCGCAAAAGTATGCGAATGATGTCCGTCTGAAAAAGAATATAAAGCAGCGACATTGCCGTTTAAAATACGCTATTGATGCTTAAAGAAGGTCGGAAATGCACCAGACCACAAAATATCCTGTTCCTTGCTCCGAGCTGGTATCCAAATGTGAAATATTCTTGATGTATACTAAAATTATATTAGTAATGCTCAAAATACCGGATAAGAATCGATATTTATCGGTTTTAAGAAAAGTGGCTATGGACATTTTGAAATAAACTTGATATGCGCCATGAATTGTAAGTGTTATAGCAGTCCTGAGATCAAAACATTCATACAGACAGACCAACAGACGATCCGGCGGACAGAAATACAGCTGATATTTGTATAATTTTGTGGCGCCTTTGGTAATTCATCGACTACAAGTGTTTTGGGCGAACTCGACAATTACAGAGAATAGAGAAAAAAGCATCAATCTGCATCGGCACAAATATGCGCTAAGCTAAAAATGTTGTCTAAGTTTGTTCATTAGTAAAATTTATTAAAATAAGCTTTATGTCGTAATACTCTCAGTAATAATTCTCTTCTTTAGTAAAAAACTTGGTGTGTTAATTATTATTTCAAATTTCAATTTACTAGCTTTTATAAAGATGTTTTCCCTAAGGTCGATACATTCATGCGGACAGGCAGACGGACATGGCTTATTGTTGCTAACCAACGATATTCAACTAACAACTACTGTATGTGGTCGGACTCACTTCTTTTACATTACATTGATAATTTGCATGTGCTCAATTAATTAATTTCCAGAATCAGATGGCACTCACCTGGTTGGCGCGGGCAGCCAAATGCAGAGGGGTCTCTCCGCGCACAGTGGGCACATCGGGACTGGCGTCGTGCTGCAGCAAGTAGATGACAATGTTCATGCAGCCCATGAAGGCGGCCACATGCAGCGGGGTCAGTCCGCTTTCCGTTGTGGCGCTTATGCTGGCGCCGTGGCGCAGCAGCAGCTCGACGACCTTCAAGCGGTTCTTCTTGCAGGCGATGTGCAGTGGCGTGAACCCGTTGAGGGCGCGTGCATTGGCGTCCGCATTGCGGTCGAGCAGCAGCTTGGCGACACGCACATGACCGCAGTGGGCGGCCACGTGGAGAGCGGTCAGATAGTCAACGGTGACCTCGTCGACGGGTGCTCGGTGGTAGAGCAGGATACGAGCGGCATCCACATGCTCGCCCTGGGCAGCCATATGCAATGGTGCGAGGCCGTTCTTCGTTTTGGCGCTAATGGGTGCACCGCGCTCCAGCAACATGTCCACCACCTGCTCGTGGCCGGAACGAGCAGCGCAGTGGAGCGGTGTGAGGCCGTCGCGGGTCTTGGCCTCAATGTTGCCGCCCTTCTCGAGGAGCAGCGAGACCATGTTGGTCTTGCCCCACTTGGCGGCCACGTGCAGTGGGCTGATGTTGTGCTTGGCCGAATAGTTGACATCGGCGCCCTTCTGGATCAGCAGATTGGCAATGTTCTGGTTGCCATAATGCGAGGCAATGTGCAGCGGCGTAAATCCCGACTTGGAGGTAACGTCCGGATTGTGGTCATTCTGTGGGAGTACAATTAATATTAATATTCGTGGCTTAATCCAATTGGATGTATTCGCTTACGTCCAGTAGCAGCGTGGCCGCTTTCACGTCATCCTTTTTGGCAGCTATGTGCAGCGCTGGTAGACGCACCTTGCCACGCGTGTCGCTCTCGAGGAGCACGGCTACAACCTTATCGTGTCCCTGCTGCATGGCCACGGCCAGCGGCGTGAAGCCATCCTCGGTGGCCAGGCTCTGGTTGGCGCCATTGGACAGCAATAGACGCACTACAGCATCGTGATTCTCCTGGGCGGCCATGTAGAGGGGCGTGAAGCCATTCTGCGATTGGACATTGACCGAGGCGCTGTGCTCCAGCAACAGCTTCACCACCTCCTCCTGTCCAGCCAGCGAGGCAATGTGCAGTGCCGTGTTGCCCTTCTTCGTGGCGCTGTCGACAATGGCGCCGCGACGCAGCAGCTCGGAGACGACGTGTATGTGTCCATCCTTGGAAGCCAGATGCAGAGCATTCAAGCCGTTCTGCGCCAAAGCAACACAGAGATTAGATATTTGACTTTAACATCTCTGTAGGGATTTACTTACTGCATTGCTCGTATTGATGTCAATATTGTTTTTCAGATGCTCCAGCACCCGCTCCAGATTGCCAGCGCGTGCGGCACGCAGGAAGGAAGTATTGCCATCGCCCTAAAAATATATTTAAAAAAAAATATTTTTAATATTAAATACAAACAAGCAAAGATATATGAATTCCAAGATTGCAGTCTGAATTTCATGTGGAGCTTAATTTACTGACACGAAATCTGAGACAATGTAAGGAATAAAATTTTTAAAATTACGGATGCGGGATCTTTAATAATTTAGCTGCAACATATCGGTGACCTGGGGAAAAGTGCGCTTAATCCAAAACTGAACACCAGCTGGTAAAACATATGGTAAGTGCACTCAGATAAATATGTAATTCTAAAGTCAAGCGTCTTGTATTTTGAAAATTTTAATTCCATTTCATTCTTGAATATTCTTTAACAGTATAGATCATTCTTGATTTGACCTAAACGGTCATTGCATACAAGGAACAAAATTCTTAAACAGAGTTACTTAAATCAAAAATGTTTGTACTTGAAACGAGCGTATAACTTTTTTAATGAAAGTACAACGTATTTTGGGTAAAGTACTTTTAATTTCACTTTTTCACATGAGTGAGTAAAAAAAGGGAGTTCTGCCTTGACCAGATTTAAGCAACCCTTGTATTTGATTCAAGCCTCTAATTCTTAATCTTTTCTCTTAGTGCAACCAATATAGTGTTTTGTTATAAACAAAATTTTGTTATATTTTATTGTTATTATATTTATAGGTATTTGATATAGATGTACACCATCAACTTAAGTTTTTTTTAATTAGCATTGGCTTGTTTTTCTAAAATTACAACCATAGATTAACCATGGGATTTGAACTCGAATTATTCAGTTGACTGATATTTCTATGATATTAGATGGCTGATATAGTGAAAGTTGTCTAAATGACAGATGCTGGGCAGCTGAAAACTGAACAGTCGGATTTGAAGCAAAGGATATAAAGTCTACTTATAAGTTAGCTGCATAAAACTTTTCAACTAATACATTTTTAATTTGATCTCAGTGCTCAATTTTGTAATCAACTAAAATACGAAACCATGAAACCGATTACAAAAATCAAGTATTTTTGACTGAAATTAAAAAAAAAGGTGTATAATTTTTTTTTTTTTAAGCATTTCCGGGATTGATTTGACAGTTCAAGAATAGTAGTACGAATTATAGTAGGAATCGCAAACTTAGTGTAATACGATGACTTTTTTTCTGTGTTTGTCTGCCATGAATTTCAATATTGATTGCAACTAAGTCTTAGTTAATCAGGTGAACTTGGTTGTCGCTTGGGGAGCTGGTGCCAGTCCAGGGCCAAACGAAAGTTGCGTGACAATTGCGTATCCATAAAACGCGCTTAACAAGGGCTGTTATTGATCGTTGCTGTATGCTAAAACGCGTTACGCTCGTTGCGCAACTGAAGCGCGCAGTGTGAATTATGTGCACCTGGTGTCGTTGCGACCCCAAGTTCAGCTAGACCGGAGTGTCAAGGCGAGGGGTCAACGTCAGCGTTGACAATGCGCAGGTGTAATTCGGCTTTATGCCCCCTTTTTCATTGTTTTTTTTTTTTTAGTTGTTTTTTTATGATTGCCGCCCACAATTTGTTTATGTTTTTCTTGCGCTGTGCGGTGCCTGGAATTCGATATCGAAAATGACGTCATGTCGTTGGCATTGGAAAGTGCAGCTGGAAGGCGGCATTAAATTGGAGGTGGATTCGCACTGGAAGCGAAAAGTTACGCAGCTAAACCGACGCCGATAAAATGACCGCAGACAGACCGAACGTATCCTGCCGGAGCCTCCAGCCAAAGCTTAAGCTGTTGCAATGCAAAGGCGAAGGCTCGCCTGCCACCCCCAAAACGCGCCCATCCGCAAATACGGAAGTGAGGCGGCTCCTTTTCACGGCTGGGCCAACACAAAACTCATTTCGTATGCCTGCGCACACATATCCACACACACACACACAGACACACATATTATATGTGTATATATATACAAATTGTAAAGGATGTCTTTCGGCGCTGGCTTCTTCCTTGTTTGCTCAACTTGATGAGGGGCCAGCAAACAGAGAGGCACTTGCAAATGCGAAAGTTCAAAGGTGCTTCTTGTGTATTGTATAACAAGGCTCAAGTTGGGCAAATTGATTGCTTGAAGGGAGCACAATTTAAGTGAGTTGGTCGAAGCCTTGAAGTGGCATTACTTTGAACTTCTGCATCAATATGTCGCCCAAGTAGCAACAAACTCAAGTGCAAATGCAACAAATGGGCACTTTTCTAATAAATATTGAACTGAGTGCTGGGCAAATGAGTCATGTTATGGATTTTCTCCATCTTGGCGTGGCGTAAATGTCGCATGTCATCATTAAATTTAACCTAAATCTCTATTACCTTGCACCACAGGCACGGACACGGACTCGAATACGGACTCGAATACACGGACACACGCACAGCTCAGCACCACACCCAGTTCTGGCCGATGGAAGGTGGCTTGGTGGATGTCGCTTATACACGTATGTGTACCCAGGCTCCTAACAATGGTTACATATTTTATTTATAGCACATTGTTCTACATAAGATCATTGCAAATGCACGCAAAGCCCACAATTTGATGTGATTTCAATGCGTGTTCATGAAAAATCGATAAGAGAAAACTCTGCAGCCATCAAAATGGGTGGGTCCCAAAGGTTATGGTTCAACGCTGATTACCTCAAAAACGTTGCTTAAACCAAATGAAAAAAAAATACATATATTTTAATTACTTTTTAATGCGTTTCTTGTTTTCAGCAATTTTCAGTTGAACCAATGAAAAATCGATATTGTGCAAAATGGACGCCAACATGGCCGTCTCAGACAGTCTGGTCGAAAATTGAATTTACACTGCAACTTAAACGAAATGTTTTGCTTAAATATGTTTTACCTGAGCTCCATTTTCAGTGACCATTTTGCGTTGACCGTTTTCCAATTAAAAATTACAGCCGAATTTCAATCTTTCACTTTAATACTCTTATATGGGGTATATCTAGTATAGAGATATTGTGTAAGCGTAGCTCGCGAATGTCGTCACTGATTAGTCATGCTTTTATTTTCACTGGGCCAATTAATGAGTTCTTTTCGACTTTTACGCGATTAAATTGAACTACTTGAGACTTTCTTTGTTGAATTTTAAATGCACTCGCATCGATTTTTCCTTAGATTTTATGTAAGCTTTATGTGCGAGGGTGTGTGTCTCTGTGTGTGTGTCTGTGTGTGTGTGTGTGTGTCAGTGTACGTTTATGTGCGACTGTAAATGTAACTGTGACTGTGTTGGTGTGTCTGATTGGATTCCTTTCTGTTCAACACAGTCGCTTCTGAATACACGCTGAGGAGCGGTTGCTTTTTGCTGCCGATTTCTTCAATGTTCAACTCCAGACTGGATTCGTGCTGGCCCAGCGAAAAGTCCTACCAGTCGTGGTTGAAATTGTCGGCATCGCCAGGATTTTCGAAGGACCTGCGCACTTGCACATTCCAATTGGAAACGCCGTCCGCACAACACACACACACAATGCGTCTGCGCCACCACCCAAGGGGTGGTTTACTGGAAGCGGAAGCGAAAGCCGCCCGTTTGGCACGTGCGTCGCTCTTTGTTGACATTCTGCCTTGGAAGTGGATGCAAAGCGGACCGGACACGTGCAGCGAGTGCAACAACAAACAAAAATATCATAAGGACTTCGAAAAAAAATTCAAACTTCCTAAAAATTAAAATCATAATATTTTAAAAAATATAGTTATTTAAGATTCTTGTCTTTTTTTTGGAATAAAACACCATAATTCATAATTATCTCATGAGTTAAGTAAATAATAATTTATATATAAGAACGAAGAAATATTTAAAAGGAGAAAAACTTCAGAGTTTTGATTGTGGAGAAATATACACATATGATTAAAAATAATTTTTTTATTTTCAAGGATATTTGAAAAAAAAAGCATTTTTCACTTGAAGAAATACAATATTCGTAAAACGTGGAAACCGATATTGTTTTTTAACAACAATTTGAGATTCCTTCGAAGTAAAGAATAAAAATAATAACCGTAAAACGGGTTCATTGAAGAAATTAAAAGATACTTAATATTTGATAAATAATTGCATTAATTTTAAACTGATTAGGAGGTATTGTTTCTTAACAAAAGATTGAGATATCCTTGAAGTAAAGGAGAAGAATAATAACAATAAATTCAGCAGGAACATAAAACAAAAATAAGATAAGAATTGTAGCCGCAATGTGGAGTATAAAATAGAAATATATAAAATATGGAAATTATATATATGAAAGAGGGCAAGGGAATTAAAAATAGGGTATATATATATTAATGTTTTTACAACAGCTTTCTGTAATATTTAATACAATAATGACAGCATACACCCAGCGGTCATTTAATTAGCTTATCATTCATTTCCTGGCGCACCCATCTGCGTATGTAATTTCAGTGGATGCCACAGGAATTCACATTAACTAAAGCATTTCACTAATTAGTTGAGCAAATAGAATCATTACAAACTGAACACACACATGCAGGTCCTTCGCCTGGCCAGCAGTTAAGCTTTGTTGACTGAGTGTAAACAAGGCCAACGAAGCCGACAGGCAATCCACAGTTGGTTGATGGGTGGTTGTGTTTGGATTGAGGGTTGGTCAATTTCCAAGCAACGTTAGCTGGCTGACGCAGACGCACGGCTCGGCTGGATTTTTGTTTACTTCCCGATTCGAACTGGACGAGTTCCAATTCGAAAACAACACCCCTAAGTGCTAACACCCTAACGAATCCATTCAGATGCGTATGAAGTCACAGTCACGTTTTGCCAAGTAAGCCAAGCTAAGAAAAGGAACGACACAATTTCTGCTATTGCCATCAATTTTCACATTGCTGTTGTTCTTGTTCTGTTTGTCTGCAAATTGGGCGATAGAAGGGAAGCCAGGAAGCCACCCTGCGCGACCCTGTTGTGCCACCGATACGGCGATAAAAACTTACCCCTGGCAATTGCATAAAATTGCATTTCAAATTGCATCGTGACCAGGGCAAATTGTGTGTGTGTTGGTGTGTGTGCGTGAATCACGTTGCAATAAAGTGCCTGTTTGGGGGTAGTAGGTGGCAGGGCAGACGTAACTCACGTTGCATGTGGCAGCAAGGTGCGACGCACATTTCGGACTTTAATTAATGAGCCTCTCGCTTTTGGGGGTGTCTTTAAGCTGCAGTTTGGCATTTATCGCTTGGCCAAACATTGGTTTATTTGTTTTGGCCAGCAAAGGGTTTTCGGTTACCACTTTAAGCCCCATCGATGCGCGGGTTGGGCACGATATGCCCGAAACTAAACTAAATTGCATGTTTGCATGTCAGCAGGTACTTCAAAATGTGTTCGTATACTCTGTTTGCCTTATAAATGGGTGATATAAAAATTATCGCATTGTTTGTATTGCATATTGAAATTGATTCATTGCCAGAATATTCGATTTTTATCTATTTTGCTTTTTTATGTGCTTAATTATATTTACTTCCCAATTCAAAAAGATATGTATAGGTAAATATGCTTCCTAAATTTGGGTATCATTAATACATTAAACAGTAGAAAAACGTACTATCTTTCAAGAAAACTATGATATATAGGATATATGCATATATACTCTATAAAAAAAGAGTGATAATAATTAATTTATAAAATCATTAAATAATAATAGTAATAATAATAACAATAAGTATAATATATAAATTAAATTTATTTATTAATGCTAATCTACCAAAAATAATAATAATAAACATTTAATAATAAATATAGGTTTTATAACTTAGAATATAATGATAAAGACATAAATTTATAAAATTTATAAGTGTGCAAACTTGTAAAATTTAAATATTATGTTTTTTAATTTCTATTTAATTAATTTTTCTAATCTACTAAAAAAATAATAAAGAACATTTAATAATAAATTTATGTTTTATAAACTGGAATATAATGATAAACACATAAATTTATAAAATTCATAAAGTGCGCAAACTTCGAAGAGGAATGTAAAATTTGAATATTATTTTTTTTCCTACAACATAAAGAGTATTAAATTGTCATCAACATTTTTTTCATGTTCCTAATAATTTTGCTGGCGTCGATGAGGTGATTGCCTTTCGTCCTGCGTGGCGTCTTAAATTACAAGAGCCACAACAACAATGCCCTTAGTAAATTACCAGTCAGATGCCTTGGCACAAGCTAATTGTCCAGAGTTTTGACGACCTTTAAAAACGCACCATTAAAGCATAATACAGGACAGCAGCGAATGGCAATTTCGTGAAAACCCCCCTAGGAATAGGGAGAAGTGCGGCGAGGGGTTGGTCCAAAGTTTATTGATAGTTCAGTGCACCGCGTGCCAGACAAAAGCGACGCCGACGCCAACATGAACAACAAAAAACGCAACAAAAAAAGATATATATGTATAAAAATATTAATTTTTTTTTTTGCTTTGCACATAATGCTAGTTGTGTGGCAGCGTGATATTTTTGGGTCAACTGCAGTCTGTGGCAGAAACAGTGTATATTACATAAAAATGAGTTCAAGGTGGCAGCGACTTACGCCCAAACTCTGCAGCGATGGAAAGCGTTTCTTCAGTGTCTCCATTCCGTTGGGATTTTTATTAGATACAAAATGAACACATTCGCCAAAGGTGTAATAATATTAAATGTATTTAAAAAAATATACACACGAATCTGCCTCACGCGTTGGCCGCACAAAAAAAGAACAACAACAGACAGCGAGCGATTTGAGGCGTTTTCTAAATTATTTTCGATTGAGGCCCGCTGAACGACGCGACGCCCAGAACCCAGAGACCCCAAATGCGAAGAGTGCAAAGAGAAATTCGCCAGTTGGTTATTTTTAAACAATACGAAAACACAACATTTAGACAAAAAGCTTTCGAGAGTGCAGGATGATGAGGGCTGCCATTAGGTGCTACAATGTGAACGGGAGGGAGGGGCGATGGAGAGAGAGAGAGAGGGAGTGAGAGAGAGAGGGAGGAAACAAAGATTGGGTCTGGCAGGGTGTCTAATTTAAAGCTTTTTAATAAACAGTAAATGACGCCCTGGAGACGTTACGACGACACGACGCCAGAGAGTCGTCATGGATGGCTGTTAATGGCCAACAAGGACAGTGAAAGATGGTCGATGTGCGGTGACTCATTTGGCATTCAGTTTTTCCAGCCCAAGGATCACGATTGCGTCATGTGCTAGGCTGGGTACTGCACAAGTACATACTTACATATATAACAAATATATACACTCTGACAAAAACCCTTGAATTCGGTACATAAATCAATTAAAGAACGAAATTCATCTTTCAGGAAGGCTTTTCTCAATCCTAAAACTTTTAAATAAAAGACTCCAAAAAAGCAGCCAATTCAAAAAAACAGTCTGAGAAAAATACCAAGAATTTTGTGCTTAAATCAAGCTCCAGAAAATTTCTGTCGAATATCATTAAAAAACAAAATTCACATTTCAAGAAAATTCCAAAACTCAAATACTGAAAAAAAAGAAACAGTTTCTCTAATTAATGCAATATTAACGCTCCAATATAAAATCAGAAAATAATAATAATCGCCTGTACTTGAAGTTAGTATACCGTTTTTCTCTGAGTGTACGTGCTATCATAGTAGGTTTTATCCATAGAGTAAATATGAAAGAAATTAAAACATTCTGCGTTAACTACAAACTGTATGTGATCACATTTTCCACTAGCTTTGGATATCCTTGGTGGGGACATATGATGTAAGCCATGGACTCACCGTACTCTGGTGTCCTGTGGGGCAGTGCTCGTGCTTATCGTGGTGCTTGTTGTTGCTGCCGGGCGTGGCACCAACATGCTGAAAGGCCAGCTCATGCTGATGCTGAAAGTAATCGTAGTGGCCCACATGCTCCGCAAGCGGTGGGGATATCTCGCCCGGCGGACTCTGATGCGGATGCGCCTTGGCATTGCCATGACCGGTGGAGTGATGAGATTTTTTGTGCTGCTGCGGTTCGGGATTATGATGATGTGATTGGGATTGCTGATGCGATTGCTGATGCGACTGTGGATGCGATTGCTGATGCGACTGTTGATGCGACTGCTGATGCGACTGCTGCTGGTGATGCGAGGACGCGTTACCATGTCCACCATGATGATGGTGATGATTGTGGGCCGTCGGTGGCGATGGCATGTTATGGCCACTGTGTGGCAAATGCGACGCGTGCTGCACGCCTACCTGGTGGCCATGATGGTGTGGCATATGACCTTGCGACGCCTCCAGCAGCGTTGGCTGTATGTGAGTCACAAATTGAGCCATTTTCGCTTGGCCAAAAATCACTTGACGATTCTCACTTGTTTGATTACTAAGTTAACCACTTGAGTAACTTTTTACTTATTTTATAATTTTTTGGTACATATGTATACCATAAGAGGGAGTGTGTAGTACAAACAACACACACACACACACTCGCACACACACACTTGCACAAGCACAGTTATACGGGATGGAGGCGACTTGTTCGACGACGGATTGGTTTTGCTTTGCGCGTGGACAACCTTTACGCAGGAGCAATGTCAAATGACTGGCCTAGCCAAGGCAGCAGCTATCCCAGTTTTGCCTTAGATGTGACGGGACTTTCACCTCGTCCTCGCACCACGCAGCCAGCCAGGCTGCTTCGTACCGTCGCCAGTCACTTCGGCTGCGTGTCGTGCGCGCTTTTTTGGGTGGTGACTGTGGGTTAACGGAAGCTTTAACCGGACCGAGTTTATGCGATGCTTCTGCTGCTGCTGCTGTTGCTGCTGCCGTTGCTGATAAGAGCTGCTGGCAAATGAGCCCAACAAGCAGTCGATTTATTTTTGTTTTCCTTGCTTTCAAGTATGTCACAGCCAAACATAAATTTCGTCATAACAGTGAAAGGGCGTCTGTCTGTATTTTATATATAGTTTTATTTTTAACGTAAACAACCTTTGATCTAATTTAAAACACCGCCCGCACGTATGCTCCACTTTTTATGTTGAGGCGTTCAAATTGGGCGCGCTTGCTGCAAGCTTTTGAAAGCTTTTCCGTTTTTTTTGTTAAACTTCAATGGCCTTGGGATCTTAAGGGGGTGTGTCTCGGCTAGTGTGCCAAGGCGAATTAATAATTATTATACCACAAATGCAATTAAAGCAAAACGAAAGTTTTTTGACTCCGCTGTACCCCATAGAGTAATCAATTTGGCTTATCTTTAATAGAAAAGGGCAGTCTGCAAGGTCAGATTCAAACACAGACAAATTCACAATAGGCTGCAACAACAAAAATCTCTGAAAAACAACAACCTATCGCACAGAAAGCGGTTCTGTCCTCTTTTTTTGTTTTGCAGAAATGAGTTTCTGGGCGACTTCGGGGGTGCAGGGTTAGAAACACAGCACTGATTAATCAAAAATTATTATAACTCAATGCTCAATGGCGTTCTCGTAAAGTATTTTGAGTAAAAACTCGTGATCCAATATTCTTCTCTTTATTTGATTACTCAGTGGCGCTCCACCAATGCAAGCTTCGCGAGAGCGAAAGTCGTTTTTGTTGTTGCCGTGAGCAACAGGGTCTAATGTGCACATTCGCCGTCGCAGCGCTGCGTTGTTTTACGAGCAGCAAAGTTCCCGTTTGGTTTAATTCGCCAAGAGACGTCAGCGAGTGAGCAGCGCGACCCAGTTAAAAGCGAAAATATAAAAAACGCCAACAGAATAAAGAAATTTTGCAATAACTAAACAATTTTCTTTCAACGTCATGGCCTTTCTGAATAAGGTAAGTGCAGCATAGAGGGTTTGGCAAATGGACAAAGTCGAATTATGTGACGTCAGCAGCTGTTGATCATCTGGCCGACATTTTGAAAAACATAGCGAAGAGACAGCGCTACGATTGCTCTGATTATGGTGCTTATCTGCCGCTTTTTGTACTTTGCCCCCGTTGGACTGTGGACCCATGTCAAAGATCGAAATGGAATTCCGCATTTAATTAGCATGTTAGCATCAATAGTGAAATGGATGTAGCTACAGACTATAAATACTTCTATACCTCTAACACATTTTTAATCACTCTTTTTTGTTTCTTATGCTTTTTGTTTGCTTGCCCGTAGCTCGCAGCTCCTGCTCTGCGGCAGCTGGTGGCCAGCCGTTCATATGCCGCCGTCACACACGTCTCGCCAACGGGTCCGTCCTTTGCCCTCACCGAGGAGCAGCAACAGCTCCAGGAGCTGGCGCGCAAGTTTACGCGCGAGGAGATCATTCCGGTGGCCGCGCAATACGACAAGTCCGGCGAGTACCCGTGGCCCATCATCAAGAAGGCCTGGGAACTGGGTCTGATGAACAATCACATACCGGCCGAGTTGGGTGGCCTCGAATTGGATGTGTTCACCACCTGTCTGACCGCCGAGGAGCTGGCCTATGGCTGCACCGGCATTATGACCGCGCTGGAGGCCAGCGGACTGGGCGTAAGTTGAATAATTCCATTCCGCATACCTTGTATTAATGTTTTATCCGTTAGCAAACACCTGTGATACTGTCGGGCAACAAGGAGCAGAAGAAGAAGTACCTAGGCCGACTGCTTGAGGAGCCCCTGGTGGCCGCCTACGGTGTGACGGAGCCTGGTGCCGGCTCCGATGTGTCCGGCATTAAGACGCGCGCCGAGAAGAAGGGCGACGAGTACATCATTAATGGTCAGAAAATGTGGATCACCAACGGCGGCGTGGCCAACTGGTACTTTGTGCTAGCCCGCACCAATCCCGATCCCAAGTGCCCGCCCAGCAAAGCCTTTACCGGCTTTATTGTTGATCGCGAAACGCCGGGACTGACGCCCGGCCGCAAGGAGATCAATATGGGCCAGCGCGCATCCGACACACGTGGCATCACCTTCGAGGACGTGCGTGTGCCCAAGGAGAATGTGCTAATTGGTGAAGGTGCCGGCTTTAAAATTGCCATGGGCACCTTTGACAAGACCCGCCCTCCAGTCGCAGCCGGAGCCGTTGGCTTGGCCCAGCGCTGCCTGGACGAGGCCCTAAAATATGCGCTGGAACGCAAAGCCTTCGGTGTGCCCATTGCCCAGCACCAGGCCGTGCAGTTTATGCTGGCCGATATGGCCATCGGCGTGGAGACATCGCGCCTGGCGTGGCGCCTGTCCGCATGGGAGATTGACCAGGGTCGCCGGAACAGCTACTATGCGTCCATTGCCAAGTGCCATGCCGCCGACGTGGCCAACAAGATTGCGTCCGATGCGGTGCAAATCTTTGGCGGCAATGGCTTCAACAGCGAGTATCCCGTCGAGAAGCTAATGCGCGATGCCAAGATCTATCAGATCTATGAGGGCACCTCTCAGATTCAGCGTCTCATCATCTCACGGAACATGTACGAAATGGCCAAGGGCGGTGCTACCAGATAGGAAATCGTCCTGACCTTCTCATTCACAAAAAGCGATAAATAAAATATAAGTTACTTAAAAACATTTAAACAAAAGCAAGTTTTAACAAATATTTTGACAGAAGTATAAAATATCTTATTAAAACAATATTTAGATAGGAGAGACATACTAGCCTAGAATTTTTGATAACTTATCGCACCCAATTGGAATTGGCAAACTGATAAGATACGAGTGTTATCGAGAACCTGCCCCCCGCTGGTCATGAGATACACTCTGCCCAAGTGCGAATTATGGCTATTTTTATTACAAGTCAATTGGCTTAAACAAAAACGGGACTAATAACAATGTACTTCAGCTAGCGCACAATTGCAGATCACTTTCGTCCACGTAGAGCTGTAGTAGACCCTTCTTGCGCTTAGGGATCAGCATCTTGGCCATGTCGCCCCACTTCAGCTGCCAGATGTCGGTTAATGTGGCCAAGGCGCCTGGCGATGCGAATGCCTGCTCATCTATGCTAAGATCCATGCGCTTCGGCAGCTGTTTCTGTTGCTCCAGCTTCTGCAGACGCAGATCGTCCACCAGGCGCATGCAATTCGTGGCCAAGAGCACGCGCAGCTGCGGCAGCTCGTCAAGCACGTAGCCCAGTGCGGCACCGCTCAATCGCTCGTTATCGCTCATGTCCAGCCACTCCAGCGACTTGGCCTTGGTCAATTGCTGCGTTATCTTGTAGATGTGCGCATCGTTTAGCCCACAGCCGGCGAGCTCCAGGCGCACAAATCTCTCGCTGGTGCCGCTCTCGAGCAGCGCCACTAAACGCTCGCCGAGCGCAAAGCCGCTCTGCTCGTCAAGGGGCCAGCGCACGTAGCTCATGTTAAGGTGCTCCAAGCGGCAGCTATTTAAGTGCTCCGTCAATCTGCGCACGCTCTGCTGCGTTAGCTGGTTGAAGCTGATGTCAAAGCTGGTCAATTGCGTGTAGGACAAATCGAAATCCTGCAGCTCCGTCAGCTCACACTGCGACAGGTGCAACGTATTCAACGCTCGCCCGGCGGCACCAGTGCAGAATCTGTGCAGTGTGCGCAGACTGGCATTGCCCAGCGGATTTTGACTGAACTGTAGTTCCTCCAAGTGGTCCAACTTGTCCATGTCTGTACCGCAGAGCAGCGCCTCCAGGCCCGGATTGCCGATGCCGTTGCACTTCAAGCGCAGCGTTTTCAGCTGCAGCAGCGTCGGCAGTGCCTTGGCCAACTGCTGGCAGCCCTCGTTGCCAATAAAGTTACAGGACAAGTCCAGCACCGTTAGGCGCGCCTGATGCACCAATGCCTTGAAGATCGGCTCCGTTTGCGTTTCACGCAGCCAGAGATTGGCCAGCTCCAGTGTTTGCGTGTTCTGCGACCGCTCCAGCAGCAGTTTGATTTTATCATCGGCACCTGGAGACGATGAGTCTATATAGTTCAGTGTTCATAACTGTTATACATTTCAATGTACAAATTTAACTTTAATAATTAGAGTCAGAGTCACCAAATTTGGTATGTAGATAGCTGGTGACCTCCCCACAAAATGCAATCTTGACATTCCGGCCACGCCCAATAGAATGCCCCACCTAACGCCCCCGCACTTAAAATCGGATATTCCTATATCTTCCACACTTTTTAAGCTAGAGTTATCAAAGCTAGAGCTGGAAGGTAGACAACAGGTCACCTCATTTAAAGATCGGTACAAAAATTTCGCCGACGCAATTTTGACTGTGAAGTTCTCAGATTCAAAGCTCCCATATGTCAAACTTCCATAACTTTCTCATGTTTGATGGCATTGTGGTCATGTTTTGTCATCTAGATTAGTTCTGCATTTAAAATATATGCATTTTTAAAAATCAATTTTTTCATTTTTTTGTGAATATATCATGTACCTCCCTTATTCATTTTCGAAAAAATTGTTTTTCAAAATTTCTAATTGCGAATTTTTGTTTATAATTGATTGTGTTAGTTATAATTAGTATAAAAATCAACATTAAACCAGATTCTGATTGGGTCTAATTTTTTGTCAAAAATCATGCTAAAATTGGCTAAAATTTTGATAAGTAAAGCTCTCGGATCCATAGCTCCCATATTTAAAACTTCCATAACTTTGTCAAAACTGAACCGATTTTCATATTTGATGGCATTTTGGTCATGATTTGTCATCTAGATTAGTTCTGCATTTAAAATATATGAATTTTGAAAATAAAATTTTGTTAATTTTTTTTTTTAAATATCATGTACTATGTATTATTCATTAAAAAAATTTTTTTCAAATATTTGATCAAAAATAATGGCAAAATTGAAAAAAATTTGGACATGAAGCTAAAGGGTTTTTTATATTTTAACCACCTTAATACTCATCAAGTGGTGAGAGTTTGTAAGTATGTTCAGGTTGAGGGTATCTCTTAGTCGGGCAGTCCCGACTACAGCAATCTCACTTGTTCCACTATGTTAACGAGTATAAAAATGCAATTCAAATATTTTTCGTAATAATATACCGGTATGCATGTTTAAAGGCATATATAAATATTTGTATATATGTATGTAAATATATTCGGGCGGGTAGCATGAAGGTAAGATTCCCATTAAATGCACTTACTTTTCTGCAATTGATGGCACATCTCCTCGTAGCGCTGCGAGAGCGGTGATATTTTCCAATCTAAGATTGTGGACAGAAGCATGTTCTGCTCAAGAGCCACGCTCACAGCATCCGCGTCCTCATAGGCGAACCCATCAGAAGTTTTCAGACGCAGCAAGGGCGTTAGACCAGTCAATCTGGAAGGGATGGTAATTTAGAGTCTGTTTGGATTGCTAGCGTGGGATTTACGCACTTATTGTAACGGCGTCCGGCCTCTTCGGCCAGCCAGCGCATGTTGATGTCCGGCAGCTTCTTGCGCTCGATGGGCACCAGCAGCAGCTCGTCCTGCACTTTGATCTTGAAGGAGACTGTGGTGGCCAGCACAGGCGTTGCCTGCACCTTGATGGGCGACGCCAACTTGGAGGGCGAGATGAGTAGCTGTATGCCAGCACTCTGGGCGCCACTCGTTGTGGAGTCCGGTTCCGCGTGCGTGCGCAAACTAAACAAAGATGCGCCATCCAGAGACTCCTCGCCACTGCCCAAGGGACTTTCGCTGCGGAAGCGACAGAAGCCGCTGTCCAGCAGCGATGTCTGCTGCTTGGACTTGGAGTTGCCGCCGCTGTGATTGCTGTTCATGCTGGAGGAGCGTGTCAGGGACAGCTTGCGCATTTGCTTCTGACGCTGCCTGGAATTGGCCGCCTCGAGCAGCACTTGATGTGCATCCTGTTCGGGCGGCGTGGCCTGGAACTCCGTTTCCCATGCCAGCGCCGAGTCCTGCAGATTCTCCTTTGCGGCGCCGGCGCGACTGCCAAAGCTGCCCGAATTGAAGCGCTTGCGCTTACGCTCAGGTCCCACATCATCGATCAGCCAGTGGTCCACGTCCACTTCGTCGGTGTTGAGGAGCGCTGCACGCTTCTGCTTGACGCTGGCGTTGCAGCTGCTGCTCGGCTCATCGTAATTGGCGGGCGTGCGATTTGGACGTTTCAACTGCGCCATCACATTGCGATATTCTTTGCTGGCGCTCGATGACTGACGCGGGCTGCCAGCGGAGCCAACGGAACGATTGTGCCTGGAAAAGGAGCGTCTGGGGCGTGTGTCAGTGCCCTGCTCTGACTCTTCCTCCTCTGCATCGGACGAGGCCGACGCACTGGAGGCTGGCTCCGCGTTGGCATTGGTCAGGGGACGCGCATGGCGCACACTGCAAATGCCCACCTTGGAGAGCGTACGCAGCAGCGTTTCGCGCAGTTGTGCATACTGCGCCTGCTCGCCCTCGATGAGCTGCTTGGACTGCCGCCACTTGTCCAACGCCTCAATGCAGGTCTCATTGTAGTCCGTGCGCACAGTCGCATCGGCGCCACGCTCCAGCAACAGCTCGGCAACGTCCAGATATCCGTTTGCACAAGCATCGTAGAGCGGGGTAATGCCGTCACAGCTGGTGCCGCCCTTGTCATTGATGGCCACCGTGGCGCCCTTGTCCAGCAGCAGCTCGACAATGTCACGGTAGCCGTGATTGCAAGCCTCGTGCAGTGGCAGCCAGCCGGCGTGATCCCGCACGTTCACCGTGTGGCCCTGTTCGATGAGGCGTCGTGCCAGCTCCAGGTTGCCGGCTATGCAGGCCTGGTGCAGCTGCGTCTCGCCCTTGTTGTTGCGCTTGATGGTGAGCGTGCGGTTGCCGCGTGTGGTGCGCTGTGGTCGTGGCTTGTCCGTCTCATCGAGATCGCTGGCATCGGAGTCGGTGAGTGCATCCAAATCGACATCATCGCCCCAGTCGGGTGTGTTCTGCTGCAGCGCTGCTGCTGCTGCCGTATCGCCATCGGCATCCTCGTCCTCGTCCTGCTTGGCCGCCTCCTCGGCCAGATTAATGCCCTTCTCTGTGGCCTCCGCCTCCAAGTTTTCGGCAAGCACTTGCATTTTGTGCTTCAGCTGCAGCTTGTGCAAGCGCACCAAAGCAATCCTCTTCAGCTTAGCGGCCAACGGTTCTTCTGCCTTGGCTGCCTGTCGCAGCGCCTTTTGGTACACATCATGCACGGTCCAGAACGGCTGTGCCTGCTGCTCACAAATCTCCGCAATGCTGCAAAGCGTCGTAAACGCCTCCGCGGGCACATCCTGATTCAGCTCGAACTCCTTCCACAAATACTCCAGCGCCATGTCGTACTGCTTGTTATCCTTGTACGTTTGATAGAGGCTAACATAGATGGGCACCAGGCTCTTGCCGCGCTCCTCGTTCAGTTCGGCGTTCTGCAGCATTTTCTGATAATAGACAAGCGCCTTTTCATAGTTCAACAGATGGCAGCAGCCGTCGCCGAGTTTCTCATACAAATCCTTCAATTTGGCATAGTTAACCGAACTAGTTAGCACCAGCTCATCGAGCGTTTGGCAAATCTTGACCACAATCCGCAGCGTACGCTCAATGCTGGCGCGATCGTTTTCGTCGGGTGTGTGCTTCTTGTACGCCTTGGTAAGTATTTGTTTAACGCTGGCAAAGTCGCCGGCGTTGATCAGAATCTCTGATTTGGTGATCAGCGTCTCACAGATCTTCTTCACCTTATTTGGCAGTCGCTTGGCCACCTCCAGCGCCATGTTGCAATAGCGCAGCGCCGACGCTGCATCGTTTTTCTTGCAGTTGTAGAGCAGACTCATCGAAATGTAGCACAGATGGGTCAGCTCGAACAAGTCGTGACTGGTGCTGATTTTGATAGCTTTGTCAATGTACTCAATCGAGGCCTCGAACTCCTCCATGTGCTCCTTCACAACGCCAATGTTGAGGTAGCAGCGCGCCTGCATATCCAGCTGCTCCAGCCTCGAAATCTGACCTGAAAGCCTACGAATATGGATTATGGGCGCATAGCTGGCATAGCTTTGGTGATCAGCACTTACTCTTTGATCAGCAGAAGACTGCGCAAAAAACTCTTTTCCGCCAGCTTCAGCTGCTCCATGGCGCCCGAGGCCGTGCTGTCGGACAGGCTCTGGCCGTGCAGGAGATGCACACGTCCCAGCGTCGCATAAGCACGCTGCTGTTCCACCTTGTTCTGCAGTCTCCGGGCAATCTCTGCAATGCAACGCAATGAGCGGCAGGAAAAAATCAACTTTGCAGCAGCTACTCACTTAAGTAGTCACTTATGTGATCCTTGGCCGCATCGTATTCGCACAGCAGCGTGAACATTTCGCCCAGCATGCGCTTGGCCTTCGCCGTCTCCAGCTCCTTGCCCATGCTCCCGTATATGGTGGCTTCTTGTTTATATTCGTTGGCCGCCTCGTTGTACTTGCCCAGTTGGTTATAGAAGTCGCCCAGCTGGTTGCAGGCGACCGCTAGCTGCTCGCGATTTCCATCAGTGCGCGCCTTCTCCTTGCGCCTAATGTAGCGCTTCTCATCCATTTAAACAGACAAACATAAATTTCATGAACTTAACACATATTTTCTTTTTTTTTGCAATTCTTGTTTTGTTTTCGGCGCGAATCACAGACGTTGCCACATCGTTAACATTGTCAGACCTTTACCTCACGAGCACCTATCGAACAAACATTGTACTTATCGATAGGCATCTAGTTCTTGCAACCATCTTCTGGCTAGTGTTGTACATGGCTTTTATGCTCTGGCAATTAAAAAATAGAATTTTGTACCAACCATCCTTATGACAATATGTAATACATAAAATATATTAATAAATTAAATGTATATATGTAAAATAAAAAAAGAATTATCTAATTGGATAAGTTTATCAAGTTTATTATCATTTCTTATTAAATGCTCATTTTGTTGGAAGGTTTGCAGTTGTGACGTCACTTTCCACAACATATGTCCCAACTTGTGGCATTGTATCTGAATCAATTCATGGTACATTTAACAGGCTGGTAGCAGAGTACATATTGTTAACATTTTGTATTCTTAACATTCTGTTAGCTGAATGAATTTAACACTATGTAAGAGTTTTGCCTCTCTTTCTAGTTTCAGTCGAATTTCCGCGCTCGAACCGCACGTACATTGTTGTCCGTGTTGCGCTCCACGTCGGTTTCGTTGTGTGTGTGTGTGCTGCGCGTCTGCGAATGCGAGTGTGTGTGCGCGCGTTACATTTGTTGTTGATTTTTTGAATACTTTCTGTAAACGAAACCAAAGAGCATCTTCCCTGCACCTGCACATCATAAAATGCACAGTAAGAAACAGCAGCAACAGCAACAACAACAACAGCAGCAGCAGGCAAGTGCAATGCCGGCAACAACAACGTAATGCATTACGTTGACCGTGTGTGCCTTGTGTCAGTGTATTAGTTAGTTAGTGCGTGTCCCCCCTCTCTCATTTTGCGTACTGTGTCCAAATTTATTTACGGTATCAAGAAAAGCAACAACAAGCAACAGCAACAAAAGCCGGTACGCCAATAAAAGTCTTCGACTGTGTGTGTGCGTTTGATTGTGACAAACCTCAGCAACAACAACAACAACATCCAACACACAATGTTGGCTCCAAAGCTTTCGCAACAAAATCAGCATCTGCCTTGCAGAAGCCGAAGAACAACAACAACAACAAATGCCGCCTGCCTTGTGATATTTAGCAGTCTGTTCTTGTTGCTGCTTGCAACAACAGCACAGGCGCAGCCCCAACCCCAACCCCAGCCCCAGCTGCAGGAGAACGGCTCGCCGGCAGGCGCCCACATCGCCGCTCTGGCCGCCCCCGGCCCAGTGGCCGGTCCGGGCGCCACCTCGATCCTCGACCAATTCAGCCCCAACTGCAGCGCCGTGGCGCACATTTTCCAGGCGCGCGGCATCGATGCCAATGAAATTCCGCAGAAACCCAGCAACGGTAAGTGTCGAAAAACACTGGGAAACCGAAACTCAGAATGTAGATGGAGCAACCTTCTTTCTCCTAGCAAATCCCGAAACATATCAATTACGAAATATTCATATTTATATAGAGTAATGCAAAAAAAAATAATATAAACAACTTGTTTGCGTAAAGTTTACATTTTCTTCTGTGAATTTTTATTTTGAATCTTATACTTTTATAAGTTAATGCTATAGTAAAGTATTAAAAAATAAAACAAAAAAATATCTTCTGTGAATTGTATTATGGTAAAAATGTTATTATTTGCATTTAATGTTTATTGAATAATATTAAAACAAAAGTTAGATTTTTTAAAATTTAATTTATTATGTGTGGAAAAAAAATAGAAACAGCGACTTAAATGCAACTTCCCTTAAAAATGCAATTTTGTTCTTCAAGTAAACAAAATGTAATATTTAAAGGTTTATTTTGATATTTGCTTGATTCCATGCATCAAATTTGCTCTCTTTTGATTGAAATTGTTAAAGTGCATATTGGTTTCTATTATTTTTTCCATCACTGTATGTTTGTACTAAAAAATCAGAGCAGAAATAAGCTGGATCCGGCCAGAGAAATCTATAAACAAAACAAATACAAGTGTTCTAGTCGGAGGTGTTCGACTAGGGGATACCCTGCACCCAAATCTCATTTACACACAAAATCGCAGCAATCTGCGCATTACATTGTGCAGCTGTGCTTCTTCTTGCCTCAGCCCCCATTATGCGAAATTAATTATTGAATAACTTGTAGACTTCTACGTCTACACAATAAATAAATATTTGGGGCTGAAAAAGCTAATCAAATTATTTAAAAATAAGTTTTTAGCTATACATCACTAAAACCCTGGCGACAGCGAGATCTTAATAACAATAAAATGTATATAATTAAAAAAATTATTTAAAAAAGTATGTTCCAAAAATGAAATATTTTTGAATGATTTGTGGTTGCTTCTATAAATCTTATAATCTCCGAGATATGCCAAGAAAAAACTATATTTTAGAAATTGTAAATGGGACATATGTTAGACAGTTTTGCGAAAAAAATACAATTTTGTACATCCTTTTTCTATGAGAGCAGGGTATAAAAAAGCTGGTTAAGATACAATATATCCAATATTAGTACGCTGGTTAAATCAGCTTTCAACACATGTGTAAGAGGCTTCTTGATTAATCAGTTGCAAAACTCTAAAACTGTAAGAAAATAAAGATGTTTTAGCTAGATCTTTAAATTCGCTCATCATTATTATAGCATTATAGCTACAGTAAATTGAGAGAAACTTGTCAGCCCTAAGTGGGAGTGACTAGCAAACACTTAAAAAAAACAAACACTTTATTTGACGGTTATACGAACTGTCCGTCCGGACGTATAAACCCAATTTGTGAGCAGCGTATGCATTGCAACAGTATCTTTTATTTAAAAATCTGAACTGGCAATTGACAGATTATGTTATAATATTGACACCAAACATCTTTATTATTTCCTTAACATGAAAGCATTTGCCCAATTTATCAATGATTTCCAATAGGAAATAAATAAAGCAAATAATAAAGCAAATGCTCATTCTTATTATTGGATATAGAACCCAAGTTAAGCAGCTTCGCTACAGTGCAGAACTGTAAATTTAAACTCCCTGTTTATTATTTATTAAGTAAAAAAATCTTATTGCAATTTCTCATAAATTTTTTGTTGTTAATTATTTCTAAAATTAAACCAATAATTTTATAAATAGCCAGTAAAATATTGAAGCAGTAGGTTCGAGCAAACTAAGTCTGCAGACTTTCACAAAAAATTAAACTCCTTTAATTTTCTTTTTTACATTACTTTTGTATGATAATAAAATATGTAAATCGGGTAAAACACACATTTTTGCTAATGATTTATGTATAATAAGTGTAGTTTTCGTTTTAGTTTTTCTGTTCGAATATTAGTGCTCTAGATTACACGGATGTTCTTTTGCCCCCTTGTTCCGCTGACCTTAAGCAAACTGTGCATTACCACACTGGTAATAAACTGGGTGCCTGGGTACCAGATGGTCTATAAACTTTGCCGGCTCTACGTCAATTTGCTTATCAATAGACCTTATCAGCAGGCAACCTATATCCATCCCCCACACATGCAGCCTCTTGCCTAACCTACTTAGAGGCTACCTGAGAATACGAGCGCAAAAGTTTTCGATTGAGCAACTGTCGATGTGAAAGAGTGGTTTCTCTAGACGAAAATCACGAGACTGCGCGGGGAGTTTTCAGCTTTATCTAAACGCTGGCGCTTATCAGGAGAATACCGAGGAGGGGAATCAATAAAATTTATGACTCACGCAGCGCTTGTCCAACACAAAGAGGCTGCAACAATGTATTTGGCTAACTTATCTAACCAAGAATTGAGCAAGAACGAGAGAGTGGGAGAGAGAGAGAGAGAGAGGGGTAGAAATAGAGAGAGAGAGAGAGTGCACAGAAAAAAAGGTTCACAAACGCCGCCAGACTAAGAAACAAAAATCCTGGAGTGGACTGAACTGGATTGGAGTGCATAATTTAAACGATTTCAATGACACCTTGATTAATATCAGTTCAACAACTGCCTTGGAGATTACCTGTTCTTCTCCTCTCCCGCTCTCTCGCCCTTTTGTTCTCTCTCTCTTTCTCGTAGAAGAGCGTTCTTCCTTTGCATTTCCATGAAATTATGAACGAAACGCAACGCAACGTGTTGCATTTGACCAAAAGATAAAGAAACACTGGAACAACGATGAGGACAGACACAAAAAAAGCATATTAAAAAAAAACCAATCAAGCAACGTTGAAAACCAAAAATAAACAACGCAACACGCCGGCAGGTAAAGAGCAGAGCGGGCACGGGGCCAGGGTAGGTGAGCAAAAGGCAGAGGCTGCAACAGTTTACCTGAAAACAAATCAAATAAACGTAAAAACCAAAATCGGAGAGTGAGAATGCCTGAGAGAGAGAGAGAGAGAGAGGGAGAGAATAACGAAAGAAAGAGCGAGCATTGGGCTAGTCAAGTTATTGCAATTAAGCGTGATTAATTCAGGCTTTATACAAATTAACTAAAATCTACAAAAGGAGCTCGCGTCCCAGCCAAGCCACATAACTTGGCCTAGGCCCAAGCAACAACAACAAGAACAACAACGCTGTTGGGTCAGTGTGTAAAAGCGGTGTGACAACATTTTTTTGCTTCTACGCTCCAAAACAGATTTCTTTGATTTTTTGTGTTTTTTTCAGTTTTTTTCTTCTGTTGTTTTGTTGTTGTTGCGCCAAAGGAATGGGGGGGGAGGGGGGGGGGGGGGGGGGGGGGGGGGGGGGGGCAGACGATGAGCAGTCGACGCATGCGCCAAACTCGCTGACTGGACAGTGGAACCAACCAACCGACGAGCTCTGTCCGTCCGTCCGTTCCTTTTCCCATTGCTGTAAACATATTTAGAGTTTGGATTCTTATACTCGTTTTATACTCGAAGTGAAAAGAGTATATTGGGTTTGTTTTGTCACTATTGCAGCTTGAGGTTAGGAATATATTCTCGTATGCACTCGCGTCAGATAAACTGTTGAGATTTTTGGGCTACCTCCAACGAGGGGCTAGATGATGATTATCTCTACTCTATAGATCACAATAAATTTAGCTTCTTGAACTTCCGCTCCCACATTACAAAAATCTATATTTTTCCAATATCAATTCAGAAAGTGCAAGTATTTTTTATTAAAATTGGTCTGAAATATTTTACGACCGCTTGTTGAATTTCATAACAGTTTAGGTTTGCGGAAGGTCATGGGTTCAAGCCACACAGACGTGAAGCTGTTTATTATTTTATTATTATTTTTTATGTGTACAAATGTTTTGGTTTTTATGACAGTGTGACCGAGTATAACGTTGTCGGTTACACCCGACTGCAACGTTCTTACTTTTTTTATCGGTTCGTTCGTTTTCAAGTTGATTTGCGTGGAATTTTATTTCCTTCTTTGTGTTGCTTGCTTTTTTTTTTTTTTGTATTCCTCATTGCGTTGGAGTTGCAAGCATGAATCATGTTTGTTAGAGGAAAGACAAGAGGAAGAGGTGGGGATGTCTGCTGCGTGAGACAGTTGCCGAGTCCTTAAATAGCACATTTGGCCAAAAGCGTATTTGCTTAGCTTGGAATAACTTAACAACTGAAGACGCAACAATGAGCTGAAATTTTAAGTAGCTCACTTAGCCAACACTTTGATTCCATTCCCAGGGCACATACCTCACATACCTTCTCCCCCCAGTTTATCCAGTTTTCTGCTTCATTGAACACTAAAAAGCATCAACAAGAGCCGCATTACACCTTCGGAGTGCAACAACAACAGCAACAACAACAGCAACAGAAACAACAACAACAACAACAGCTGTCGAAAGTACAACAACTGCCACTTAAACGCTTCATTAAAGTTGCACTTCCTGTGCGCCGTGCGAAGGCAGGGCACGTTGCCCCAAAAGACAACATCAAAAAAGCTTTTGTGCAACCGCCTGCCCCATGCCCAGTGCCCCATGCCCCATGCCCCTGCCCCTCCACCAGCTAGTCAGTCTGCTACCTTCTCACCTGCCACCAGCGAGCGCATCGTGGCACTTAGTTCAAATTGTTTGCACAATTTAAGCAGTTCACAAAACATTAAATCGTTAAAAATAATTCCAAAGAGCGAGAGAGGCAGATAGAAATAGAGAGCGAGAAGGAGAGACTGAGAGCGGGAGATAGGAGCAGAGTGGAGGAAAAGGGCGTTAAGAGCAGTAGACGACAGCCAACTAAAAATCTTCACACACAAACACACACACACACACACTCGTTCAACATTCTCACAGTCGGAGATACAAAATCAAACATGGGTTGAGTCCAACATCTCTGGCCCTGCCCGTGCCCGTGCCTGCTCCCCTGCCGCTGGGCCTGAACGTAACTCCTCTGTCGTCGCCGTTGCAGCTACCTTTGGCAAAAGGAAATTTACAGCGCCGCTGAGTTTTTCGTTGCGGCTGCTGCCGCTGCTCCACTTAGCCGGCGACCGCGGCGTTGCATCCGTCGTCGTCGTCGTCGTCGTTGTTGCCAGGGCCAACCGCACGACTATTAATCATTTTCCAGCGACCAAAACTAAATGGCCCTCTCATTCACTGCCTCTCAATGTTCTCTCTCTCTTGCGTCCAATTCATTTCGCTCTTTTTGGGCCCTTTTTGCATTGTATTTGCGGCTGCTGGCCGCATTCTTCCGTTGTGTAGCTCAGCGGACCGGCTGTGGCCAGATCAGATCAGGCCAGGCCAGGCCAGCCTATGTGGCACTATATCATCATTATGCGAAATAATTCCTTAAGATGTTGCCTTGTTGGCCATTGTCGGACGCGGTGTTGTATTACAGGCATATCTCCAACAAGAACAGTGTGTGGGTTGTATAATTGCATTCCGAAAAAATGTAACAAAATCTCTTTTCGATTGGGTTGTGAACATATAATAGAAAATTTATATGCAGACTTGTTTGTTTGCTTGAATTAGTTGAGATCGTTCACTATTTCTTATATACAAATATTGCAATATTCATGTAGCTCTTTTGTGGAAGTTCTTTTGAGCTGATTTTGTAGTTCTTGCTTTACGACATTTTATACCAAATGCGTTTTTATTTCTTAAATAATTATCACCTGATTGTAATTCAATTGTATGGACTTTTCTCTTAAGATTTATGATATTTCGTATTACAGCCAATATTTTCGGAACAATTTAAAGGCCATAAAGCGAGGTTAAATTTAATCCGATTAAGGGTATCCCCCTTCTTAAGTTTGTTTTTTGAAGATTGCCAATTATTCGACATGGGGAATCAAATCATTATTTTTTTCCCACATTTTTCTTGCTTCCAAGTTATTTATAACGGCAATTAAATATATTCTAAATTATAAATTTTAAGGAGCTTTTGCAAATTCTGTCGCAAACGTTTGTTTCTTTTCCTTGAGCTGCGCCTTGTGGATTGTTGCAGTTGTTGTCTTGTCCAGATCTCATTTCTTAGATGTCATTTCCATTCCATGAGTTCCCTTTCCACTTTAAAGGGAACTTGCATAGTTGCCAGCTAGGCATTCGCCTAGTCTGAACCCGAAGCTCATTATGTAAATGTAGGGGCGCCCACTTTCGGCCCCTCTTTAGCAAGTAGTACATATTATTATCTGGAGTCGGCATATAACTTTGTTGTACGCAATGTTGCTGCTGCCGTTGGTAGTTTGTTGTAGTTGTAGTTAGTTGTTGTCGTTTGTTTGTTTGCACGATTTAATGCTTCATTTGGCTGGGCCCTGAAACTTGAGAGTTGCAAGAAGGTGAAGTACTGGGTCGCCTAACTGCTTTCAAGTGCGCCTAACAAGGCTCCAGATGGGGCTGATGTTTGAGATGGAAATGAAGATGAAGATGCGGGGAGCGGAGGTAAGAGTCTAGTCTTTGCTTTTAACTACTTAATTATCTGTGCGCTTCACTCGCAGCTCAAATGAACCGACGCCTATGGGGTCCACAACGTTGTTGCCGCTTCCCCTCTTGACTGCTTATTAATAAACATGTAAAATGTAATTGTTATTTGGAGCTGCCGTTTTGGGGCGTGGCTAATTGCCATGTTGTGGACGCTGGACCACATTATGAAATTGCCCAAAAACGACGAAAGCGACTACATAATCTTTTACCGAATGGAGGCCCAAAGTTGCTGAGCGTGAGAAAATGTTAAGACTCTCTCTCTCTCCCTCTCTCTCGCACTCTCTCTCTCTCTTCCACTCTCTCTATCTGTTGCTCTTTGTGGAAACAACTGCTTCAAATGCAACAATTAAAATGCATTTTATGCGCATAAAACATGAAACATGGACATGGAATCCATGCCACAGTCTCTGCTACTTCTACCCTGGAACTCGTCTTCGATCCTTGCATGTTTCGGAGGTGTTAAGGCAGCGACCAAATTGGTATGCTGGTAAACGAAACCACCACAAAATGCGAGGTGGAGAGCGGTGCAGAGTGGGGCCAGGTTCCAACTCCAAATCGGCAAAACTGCGGCGGCATCCCGAAGCACTCCATATATGAGAGTCACTGGAAATGCCTGCTGCAGTGCGCGCTGCCCGGTTCGGTATGGAGGAATGCGCCAGCTTCAACTTTGGCTGCAGCTCTAGAAAGAGAACTTGTTTGAGGAGCTGCTGTTGCTCACTCTTCAGAAATTTGTACATTTCATGCGACGATCAGAGAGCGAGACCACACAGGGTATGGGCATTGGACAATGGGCAACTGCTCGTATCTTTGGGCATCTCGAAAGTGGCCACGTTTGACCTTTTTGTTGTTGTTATTGTTGTTGTGCTCTCACACTGGGAACCACTGGGCACATCAGCGCGGACAGGCCCTTGAAAAATATGCCGACCGTGTTGGCTCTTTATGGTCTCTTCTCGTTTCGTCTGGCTCTCGTCTTCTATCCCTTTCCCCTGCCCTTTCCTTGTTCCCTGCCGCAGACTGTGAGCCACAGTTTGTCTGCCTTGGGCCTGATCCGTTTGGTTCGTAACTATTTTTGGGCCACGACACTTGTGCCAGGGTTCTGTGGCAATTAAGTCGTTGCTCGACGGCTTCTCAAGAGCTCTCCGAGCTCGTTTCCATTTTGCGCATGGCGTCTACTCAGCATGATTCATTCTTAGAACTTGGCTGGCGACGCTGACGAGGCTGCTTTGTTGTCATCTTCTGTTTTGATAGCGCGCGCGGTTTTCATGTTCTTTCTTTCTTTTTTTTTTTTTTGTTCTCCGCTCGTTTTTAAAGGTTGCGAAATACTTTGTCCAGAGATCTGTCAGTTCCGCCAGCGTCATCAACTAATTGTGCGATATTGCGAAATTTAACAGTTGAGGGTGTGAATCGATCGAGACAAATTCACATTGTAGACAAAGTGTTGGGCAATTTATGAGGATATGGCAATTGATCGCCATGATTATCCATGATTCGCACGCAGCTACTGTGGAATCATCACTTGGGTAATACGGATCTTTAAAATCTTGTTAACTTGCTGATGATCGATCTTGTTTAAGATTGAATATCGCTATCAAAATATCTTGGCCTAAACTTTTTCTAATTATTCCATTTTAATGGCATATCAACGGGGTATGCTAATCTACTATGGCTTGAGAATTGTTTCGTGCAGATCATATTAAATGAGTTGACCTAAGAGCTTGCGCAGAATCACTTCTTTTGCTTATTGCTAAGAACTTTTCGATGCTGATGGTACTCCTTATTTTATAGTCATTCCATGCTTGTGTCCACTCGAATGCGTTCTCTCTCTGTCTCTGTTTCTCTGGTTCCTACTTGGTCACAGCAACTTCAGAGTTTAGACACAGACTTCCTTGCCCGTTGCCCCAGAGCAAACAAATTTACTGCTCCTGCTGCTATTGCTGCTGTTGTTGTTCAGTAAATTTCTCAAGATGCCTCTGACCAATCGGCCACTTAAGTGAGCCAAGTCGGGGCTGGCTGTGCCTTTAGTTATTTTGCTTGGCCCGTGAGCATGACGAATGTTAAATTGCTGTTGTGCTGGAGCACAAATCAGTAACTGCAACGCCCTATCTTCTGCCTCCCTCTCTCTTTTACTGCAGACTGACGGAACATTGAAACGACCTCGCGTTGATTTAATTAGGTCACATGGAAAGATTTGTTAATTTGCGCCACCTACTTTGATGGCGCGTTTGTTGATAAGTTCGCCGCTCTGTTGCCTACGCCAGGGAATGTGCTGATGATGCCTGACTCTGTCTGCTACGCGACTCCTTCCAAACTTCTGCTTCCCCTCCTCCGCCGTGCAAAGTGTAATTAATGTACAGCATATCTTGGCTACGTGCGTATCTAAAAGTTCATTAAAGGCCGCGCAAGCCTTATCCCAACATACCCATCAAAGGTCGTTTGACACAGTCAAGTGTTGTGTTGTGTGGATTGGAGCGGACTAGAATCGGATTGAAAACGGGAATGGAATAGACAGTCGCTTGCCTTGAGCAGTTGAGTTGAGTTGAGTTGAGACCTAGGGTCTAAGCCTCTCAGACGCTGCTCAAATAAAATGCAATTGCCTGCTCGGGTTTCAATTATCTACAGTTCGTTAAGGAGCCGTCTTAGTATGCCTTGGGCATCATGCAAATCTCACGCTTAACCTTGCCCATTTGTTTTGGGCTAATCTTGCAAATAATGGTTTTCAATTAGTTTGGCCACGGTCCAGTTACAATTCCAGCTGTGTGTGTTCGTTAGCGTTAGCTCAAGTGCAAAATCCGCCTGCTGGACAATGCTCGAAATTGAGCTCTTCTTTATATATTGTATACAATTGTATGCATGCTAAAGATGTATTCTTTAGATATAAAAGAAGCAAACGCTTGACCTTTCCCAAGATTTAAACGATATATGTATATACAATTTATATATATTTATACCGAACGCCGACCACTCCCTGTCAAAACTAACAAATGGCCAGAATAACAAATGAAACAGCTCCGCCTATGCTGCCATGAAACCTTTTTGTATGTGTGAAATGTAAAACTGGCCACAGGTTATTAAATTTGGTGACAAATTCGTTAATAATCGCCAAGCTGGCAGCACATTAAATACACATAAAATAAGCCAACATGAAAATTAATTTTTATTAAATATGTACAATGGGTATTGTAAAATATTTGAAAAGCCCACCACAAAAAAAAAAGAAGAAAATAATAAAAGTGCCAAAGCGTCAGAGGTCGTAAATTTGTAGGTTTTATGGCTCAGGCTACCGGAAAGTCAAGACCCTCAACGCAAAGGCCCAAAAGCCGAACGAGCCAAAGATGTCGCAAGTCGACAAGCCCAATGATAATGTGCCGATAATAAAATGAAAACTAATTTTGACAACCAACTGGCAAGGTATATTTCAAGTTAAATATCAATAGTTGTGTTCTGTCGAAGATTAAATACCCTAGCATTAAGGAAAATCTAAATTCAAGGTATTTTTTGTTGAAAAAGCAATGGTATAAACACTGATATAAATGAACTTTAATGCGATTAGTTTTGGTAGAGATTTTAATTAGAGAGACATGGTAGTTATATTATCATTGATTATACTCTATATACTTTGAATTTGAGAAATGCTTCTGTGTATGCGTTACACAATTTGTAACAAATGTTGACTACCTCTTGATATAATACCCTTTACGAAATCAAATGCTTAGAAGTCAAGAGCGATAAATTTGAGAGACAACAACCCACACGATGCAGGCACTTTGGCCATAACCAAATGATGTGTGTGATGATTTGGATGTGTCGTCGTCGTCGTCGTCGTCGTCGGTAGCTTAAAGTGATGCCATAACAAGTTTTAAACCTGCTGCCCACGCAGTCGAAACTGGCAATGGCATAGAAAGATCTCTGCTCAGGTTTTATAATGGCGTCAGGGAAGCGCCAATCATAATCAAGCCATAAACTTAAATCTTTTAATGATATGGTATTTAAAAGGCTTCCTCGCCAGCGCACGTGTGTGGCTATGAGCTCATACTAGTAGATTAAAGATGGGTCCCAAGTTGGGACCAGCGCATTTTGCCTGACGCTTACAGCAGCACAGAGACGCCATTTATCTGTCTGGCTTTTGGCAACTACCACCTCCCCGGCCACCCGCAGGAAATGTTTTAATAAACTTTCAATCGAGTCGATGCCAAATCCAATAAGCAGACGCACACATAAATTACCATTGGGACGACAGATAAAGACATTTCCGGCTTCTTCAAAAGCTACATATGCCCCTGGCCCACTACAATCCCAACTGTTCGTGGCCAATAGAAGGGAAATTAGCCATACAAATACAAAGTTGCTGACAAATGGTTTACAATTACAATGCAAAGGGATATTCGGAAAATGAAAATTGAAAGCAGTCACAGACAGAATGTCCTTTCCGAGCTGCACACGTCATGTGAAACCAAATCGAGAAGTAAATGTAATCATAGTTTGCCATAGTATTTGTGTGTGTGTGTGTGTGTGTATTTTTCATCCCAGTATCAATATCAGCTATCGTTGTCTGCAATTGTGTATCTCATGGATACATTGCGCATCGCTGTCGTCGTCTTCGTCTATCGCATTTTTATCAGCTGTTTGTGTTTGTTTTGTCTTTGCACTTGCAACATTTGCCGAGTTCATTGAAATCGAATGAAAGGAACCAGGAGAAATCTCTTTCACCCGACACGCTTTGTACTTTTGCCGACTGTTTGCCTCGGTCTGTGCCTGTATCTGTGTCTGTGTCTGTGAACGTGTCTGTGCCTGTCCATATCCTGTCTCGTTCCTTTTTACGGCGCTGTACCTGTTTCTCAGTTGAGTGGACTCGACTCGGCTCTGTTGAATTCCATATGGCCTGTACATATATGTACATATATCCATCTTTTGTCGGCATCAACGTAGTAACTCATTTCATTCATGGCCGTAAATTGCGCAAGGATGCGTTCTGCTCATGCAAATTTCTATGCAAAGCTTAAAACACAGCAAGAAGAAGCTATTTTAAGTAATCGCTTTAAAATTTAAGAAAATAATTTTGAATGAAAAACAACCAAAGCAGATCAAAATCGAAAAGTGATCCCCGAAAATATATTTAAGTAAACTGCTCACACTCACGATCGATCGTCGAGGATCATTTGGGATCGTTCGATCGCACTTTAACCGCACTTGAGGCTGATGGCTCACCCAAGTGGAATTGAGGCGATGAGGAATCGAGGCGAATTTATGTGTTTCATTAAAACCGTTACGAGACGCGTGTCTCGCAGCCATTAAAACCAAGCACAGGCCACTAAGAATCGGGGATAGAGTGAAACAAGAGAGAGAGAGAGAGGAATTTACTGTAATGCCCAAAATTTAATAATAAGTACAGCTGGGACCCCAATGCCGTCGTCGGTGAGTGGCATGTTCAAGATTTTAAGGCCAGGCATTTTTGCGTGGTTGAAAGGCGTCTCGGACAATGCTAAATGCTTACGATTTGTGCTCCACTTTTCGAAGTAAATTGCCAGAGATTTGTGCGTTGTTTTTCTTTTTTGATGCCGCAGAGAAATCAAAGAGTGCAATTTTTAAAGACATTTAAAAGAAGCCAGTGTAGATACATAAAAAAATTCAAGTATTTTTGGAATAAATGAAATCGGAAAAGTATTGGTTTAAAAGATGTTACCACGAATATATTGTCAATAAAAAATATATGCTTTTTTAGTTAATTAATAAAACTGATAACAAATAAGGATAGTTTAAAATAATAGAATATGTGAATGTTTCAGCACCTATATGACAGCAAGTTTTATTTTCTTTGAATCCTTGGGGAAGTTTTTTCGTGCGAACAACATTTATCCGCGTGTAAGCCATTTTGCTACCCAGCTTAAGCCTAAACAAACTTCAAAGTGCGCAGCCGGGACCGGTAATCGTCTGCTGTAGCGGGTCTGCCCTATACCCCTAACTAAGCCCTGTTGCTGAACCTGGCACGTCAACAGTCTGAAATCAACTTCAACGAAATTCACAGACAACACTGAGAGTCGGTGGGAGCACTTTACTCTTTGGTTGTGGTAAGGAAATGTAAATCTCATGTGTGTGTGCGTGTGTGTGTGAGTGCATGATTTGTGTGAGTGCGTATATGTCTACAACACCTTTTACCAAGAAACAACAACAATTACAGCAGTCATCACCTTTGGTGGTTTCAGTTGTTGTTGTTGTTGTTGTCGGCGCCTTGTGAACCTGCAACGATCTTCTTCTTCGTCGTCATCCAAAGGTTTACAAACTACCTAAGCAGCCCAAAACTGCAGCGAGAAGCGTTCTACGTATGCGCGTGAGAAGCCAGAGTGAGTGGAAGAGAGGGGGAGATCGAAACTGTTGTTTATTATCTTACGGCTTGAAAGTTATAAAACAAAGCGTCAATTGACTGCCGTACTCTGTGCCCTGATGCAATCATTTGGCTGGTGTCGGGTTCTGTGAAATTTACATGACTATTTACTAAGATACACACACACACAATGCACAACAAACTGAGAGCTGCTCCTGTGTGTAGAAGCCGCTAAACGGGTGAAGGTAGGCAGAGAGGAAGTCGGAGCTGCTAATCAAAGGAAGTTCAGAAGGCTACAGTAAACTGCGTGTGTGTAAGAAATTATTATGTTTTTTTTTTATTTTTCTGTGGGTTCCATGAAGCACACGTGAGTTACATAAATATAAGTTCAGATGTGTAGTGATCAGTAAAAGCCATAACTTACGAATATTCCTTCAAAAAGAAACCAAAAAGCTTCACAAAACCACACGAGACTTATCATAGATCTTTAGTTAAGCCAAAACATACCAAACTCAACAATAGAAAGTAGCCAAATAAATAAAAGCAAAAAGTCTCTCAACACGCACAAAGAACAATTTGGGATCTATAAACAAGATCGCTTTGCCCCCAATGATATGTAATAAGCTTATTAATGCAGTTGTTTTCTAACCTTAATTTAATTTAATTTCGTTTTCTCTCTTTACAGGTAAGTCAAAGACGCGATTGCGCCCAATAACTAACGTAAGTTTTTTAAATGTTATATCTCCATTTCCTGTGCCTCGCCCGCCCCATTAGCAAATCAAATAAATATTTTCGACTACGGTATAAGAAAAGCCCCCCTCATAACAATTACGCGCTGGCTGCCTCCTCAGGTTATGACAGTGGCGGCGGCGTCTGCAAATTAATAATAATCAAGCCAAATTACACAATGACACGCACTTGAAGACGCTGCTCCTCTTCTGCCGTCTGGTCTTGTGTTCTCATCTCCGCTCTTCTCTTCTACGTGTCTGGCCTGGTGTTGCCATGTCTGGGGTACTTTGGGGCCTTGGACGACTCGTGCGAGCGCTCGACTATCAATTAGGCACATCTTTCAATCAAGAAACAACAACTCTCGAAAGATTTGTATGCCCCTCACAAAGAATTAGCGCTAATAATTAGAGACAAGACGAGACGGAACGACATTCTCTTGGGTCGTACAGAAATGCCTTATAAGATAAATATCTTCAATTATTATCATCGTACGCCAACGCTTCACACATCTTCGAGTGGTAACAATAGTTGCTTTTGTTTTTTATTTATATTTTCCTTTTTTTTTGTCTTTTGTCAAGTGCATAATAATCATAATTTATATTTTTACGCTCGAACATTTTTGGACAGGTGTGCGTTGAGCACTTCGAACACTTTGTTGTTGGCCATAAAAGTTTGCGTACCCTTGGTTAGCTTCCCGTCCCTAGCCGGACCCTACTCTTCCTGGCTTGCCTGTCGTCTAATGACGTCGAAAAATTTATGTTAATCTACGGCTTGTTGCATGTCATGCCACAAATGTCGCTTAATTATGAGGATCGAGCCGCTTGTGCCACTTCTTCGCCATCTTCTTCTTCATCTTTTGCCTACGAGTACTAATCATAATCAGTTTTTAGTTTTTTTTTGTTCTTTGTATTTTTTATTATTTATAGCATTCTTGATAGTTTCTTTTCTGGGTTGCTTTTTGCGTGGCATGTGGAAAATGTTAATTAAATTGTAATTTATGTGACTGCAGATAAGTTAGTTCACTAAATGAGTCCGGGTAGGTTTGATTGCTATATAAAAGGGAAGGAGTTGTGACCTTAAATTAATGAGAGCCAATAAAGCGAATGGTATCTGTTTTGGGGAGTTGTAGAAAATTGAGTGTAGTGCGTTAGTTTCTTTGTTGTAAAACAATTTAAAATTAAACAGTACTCATCTTGATATGGTTCTATTGAATAATAACATTTTATTATGTGGTTCTATCAATTAAAATATTGAAAAATAACATTTTATTGTAGATTAGTCATTTGCGGTAAAACAATAACTGTTTCGGTTTATTTGTATTAATCATAATTTCGATTGAATTAATCTTCAACATTCGGAGAAAATCGCTATTCTTAAAACTAGAGTTGCAATGACAACAACGAAATTCAAAAGATTCTGGAGTAAATTTGTATTTACTTAAGACTATGTTAAGTCTGAAGTCTTCAACTGACCACATTTTTTAGCTTCCACTTCAATTTGCTGGCAACATTCCTTTCCCACGTACAACATAATAAATTTCAGATATTTAACTTTGGGTCCAAGCAATTATGATGCTAATTTGTCATTTTCGCCCTGGAGCGTGGCATGACTTTCCATTCATTAACAAATTGTGCAATAAATGCAATCAAACAGCAGCCCAGGCTAACGATGTGCCAATAAAACTCGTTACCCAGCTCAACCAACCAACTCAAAAGCCATCGCATCCCATCCCAATTTAATTGCAATCCTTTTCTTTAAAGTTCCTTTGCTCCAGCAGCTGCCACTCGCACTTAATTAAGAACTTCATTTAGCACCTTTGAGACTTGGATCAAAAGCCGGTTTTTCGGGGACCTGTGGTACTCTGGAATTTTATCGCGCTTTGCATATCGCCACGGCCTCTGAATCAATATTTTGCTTTCTCACGCTATTCTGGAGTAGGAGTCGACTCGTCGTCGAGTCGTTCCTCTGGAATGCAGAGCACAGTCGGTGCCACAGTTGGCAACAATTTTGCCTGATTGCACCAGCCTTCGGTTCAAAGCCAGCATCAGACGTCGTTCTAGACCCAGTCCCAGTCCCAGTGCCAAGTCCCAGTCCCAGTCCCAGTTCCAGTCCCAGTTCAGGCTAAATGGTATCACATGTCGACGATGGAGTCGTTTGTTGTTAGTCGAGTGCATTTGCATGGTAACTGCAGTTTTTTATACCCTATACAAATAAAATTTCATACAAGTTGCAAATTTATATGAAATGTAGAATTTTACTGATCCGATAGATATCCAATAAAAATCAAATTCGAGCTATTTTATAAATGAAAGTTATAATATTTACTATTTTAATTTTGGTAAATAATTTGCATATCGGGTTAATTTTAGTCATTTTCATTTTATACATTTACACATTTTATTATCATTATCTTTAAATCTAAAATCGAATAACTGTTGCAAGTTGTAAGCGTATTTAAGTTTCGGTCTGGCTTCGTGCGCATTCCTTTAGCTTTTCTTTAGCTTCCTTTTCAAGCAGCTGCCGCAGCATTGCCTGCTGCCTGCCTGCATTTGATGATAAATAGGCGCAAAGGTAAAAAGCCAAAACGTGAATGCGAATTTCGTATGGCTTTAGCCATGTCTACATACAATTCGCAAAGCGGGCAGCAGGGAATGGGGCTGGTACTTACTGCTGTTCAGGCGAGGTGGCAGGTGAGCCAGCAGCAGTAACAGCAGCAGCAGCAACAGCAGCAGCGGAACTGAGCGGCTCTCAAGTGCAACCCAAGGAGGCAGCATTCAAGTGCTGGCCCTGCTCCTCGCTTAACTTTGCTACGCTGCTTGGTTCTTGTTCTTGTTTAATGCGCTGGCATGTTTGTTTGTCAACCTACACCAACAGCGGCAGCCGCGACAGCAGCTGTTGCCGGCAAACATTTGCCCAAAGGGGGGTACGCAGTAGACAGAGGAGGTGGGAGGTAGGCACTAGGAGGTGAGAGACAGCCAGCCAGCCAGTCAGTCAGCAGGCGCAGGCGCATGGCAATATTTCATTACCCACGGCACTGAGACATGGCCTGAACCTGCAACTGCAACTGCGACTGAAAATGAGTCTGGGACTGGGACTGGGACTGGCACTGAACCTGGCGTACTCTGTTGTCACCGTTGTTGTCAGGCTCTTTTTATTCGCTTTTGTGCTGAGCACCCGTTGTAGACGCAACTCTCTGACTGCCTGCCTGACTGTATGGGCCACGTTATCTACTGCTGTCGCTGTCGCTGCCGCCTTGGCTATAAAGATAGAAAGGTTTGTGCAACGCTTACGCACAACTCGATATTTGCGCTACTTGGTGGGCAGTTGCAACAGGATGTTGTAGGATCGGACCGATACCGATTTACATGTCTTGTAAATACCCACGTGAGATAAGTGAGCCAGCTGAGCTTTACTTTGGGTCATTGATCCTAGCAATACAAGCAATAACAAACGCATAATGCTCAAATTAGAAATAAATAGGAAAGGCAGTATCATTATACTATTACTATTATTTTTTTTGTAACTTTCATGAAGAGTTTCTCAGTAGGAATTTTCGACAACTTATTGTAGTTCTTCATCTTTAAGGGTGCCAAATTCAACTTAAAATTTTTTAATATTTCTGGCTTTCTAAAGTGCATCAATAATTCATTCACAGCTAAATGTGTGCTTTGTCTCGTATTTGCGGCTGTCTCTCTCTTTCTTTATCTGTCTCTCTTTCCGTGGATATTCTAGTCATCGAGACAGGTGGTCACGGTGCAGTTGGGCCCCTTCTCTTTCCTCCCTTAACCTGGGGAACCTTTTGCCACTCGCAAATAATTTCCATACCACCGCTGCGACAATAAAAACGAGAAACATGGCGAGTACTTTTTTTTTGCCTTACGCGCATCTGCAAATTAAAAACGCATTTTATTTTATACAACACACACGATGGCGGCAAGAGCAGCCTTTGGCTTTGACAATGGCACCACACAGCACACAGCACTATACACTGCACAACAAAGTTGCATGCAACATATGTATATGTTCGCATTATTCATGTTCTGAGTTACTGTGTTTTTGTTGTTTCTATGCGTAATTATTGTGAAATTTGTTATAAAGTTTTCTTGTCGTCTGCTTGCAACGTGTGTGTAGCTACACTTTAGACTTAATTGTTAGCTGTAGGATTCATAACAACAGCAACAACAACAACCACAGCACAGCACACTTGACAGAGGAACAAGAAGAGAGGAGCCCTGTTGAAATCAAAGCTTTGTTGCCGACACAACCACAAGAACGACAACGACGAGGATGATGATGATGATGGTGATGATGGTGCTGATGATGATTATGAGCTGACGATGATGTTGAGAATGATGATGACAGGTAGCCGAGTGTTTAATTTATGTCTTTTTAAGCACTTGCCTCTCTGCATAGATAAAAAGAGAACCTAAAGAATTTTGTATATTCTGTATATACAAGTGTTACTTTATCTCGAAGAATTTTTGCACTAAGATATGCTACTTTACAACTTGAAGTCTTGTGTCTGCAGAACAGTCATATCTCTTAACTAAAGCTAAGGCCAATCGGGCAAAACTTCAGAGAGAGATGTTGTACGCCATAAATCAGAAATGAACTATGTTCATTTTCAGGATGGCACTGCCCAACTATCTATAGGTACTTAGGTCTCGTTGTCTCTTTTGATTTGATAGGCGCCTGCTTAGCCTGGACTATCTGAAGTGTTTTCAATTGGTTCGCTTTCTAATCAAGCAACTTCCCTCCTAGCTATTAACAGCTCGTTTATCAGCTCGAATTTCCTTTCATAAAAAACAAACTCGCCTATCAATGACAACTGATCTCTAACCCAAATCAAGCTTAGTTGTTAAAACTTCCGTAGACGACTGACGACTATTTGGTGATTTACGTATGTACAGCTAATTGGGGATATTTCGAATTTAACCCCCCACCCTTAGTTGTGCCACTTTCACTTTTTTTTTGTGGGACACACTACTTGTGATCGATATGTGTAAACAAAACGTCATAGCCAGCGCTGATAACAATATCTAATATATATAATTGATTAAATTCGGAATACCACATTACCAAAAAGTTGTGCTCGTAATTTACTGGAATTTGACGTATCGAGTTTATTTTTATTTTTTTTTGCTTTTCTGTCGCTTGAGTTTCCGCAAAGGGTATTATTGTTTTGTCACCAATTGAGAAACACCTTAGCCGTCTTTCGATCACCTAAATTGCCAGTAGCCGTTACACATGTTTGTGTCTGCCTGTCAAACGTATTTCTATAAATAAATAAATAATTATATATATTAAATACTACTGCAATTTAATAAATATGTCTGCAAGGGTATTTGGTCTTCGGCACCTCAAAGCTAAATAGCTGCTGGTTTTTTGTCCATTCATGATTTATATGGCCAGGCCTTACCGTAGAGACCGCACACAGATTAGATTACTGCAAATTGACACATTTTCAGTTGTCTTTCTGTCCGCCTGCCTGTCAATCAGCTCTTAAAAAGTGTCGCAAGGGGCACAGCTCTTGAGTCGATTCGTTGCGCTGCATTTTCGAGCCACATTAGTTGCGGCCTCGGAAATATCCAAAAATCTGAAAATGCGTCCGACAGCAGCAGTAGCAGCAGCAGCAGCAGCAACTGCGACCACGCGCTTCACATCTTTGTTTGGCATTTGTGCTCTCAATACTCTCATTATGCGTTACGCATTATCCTTTTGGGCCTTTGTTATGGTTTTAGCAACGCCCCTTCCTGGTAACCCGACTACCTTTTTCTATAAATTTTTTGTTTGCTGGCTACAAATTTTGTAGCGCTGGATTCTTGGATTAGCACACACCTTTTCCCAGCTGCCCGTGGGCCGCCACCTTTTCATCAGCATATTGCATGATTAGGACTAATAATCTGAACAGCCATTGAGTGTGCGCCCGTTAATGGTTCGGGATTTCTTTTCCAGTGCGTATGGAGGCGTTTTTCTTCTTTTTTTTTGGGCGCAGCGGAAACTAAATATTTGGTATAAGTGTAGAAAAATGCTTTTAATGGTAATGAGTGCGATATCATAGGAATTTGATTAATGTGTGTTAGATTGGACAGAATAGCATAATGCATAAAGATGCCTAAGTGGGACGACGAATTATTCGAGAGATTAGAAACTGGTCTTGGAGAAATTGTTTAAAAAAATATATACATTGGTAGCAAATGCAAATATAGAGTAATTAAGCAAGATTTCTTCAACTATAAATGTGGTGTTAATGAACATTTTCTGGTGATTTATTATTTTTTCATTTTTATATATTATAAGTATAAACTATGTGTAAAAAGTTACAACATTTAAATTGGTAAAAATTAGTTGCTTTAACGTAAAACCCAAATTGAAATGTGAATATATTTTTTTTGTTGGAATTTATTATTATTAAACATTTAAAAAGAATGAAACGGGTATCATTTTGTTGCTCAAATGTGGGTAACAGGCAGAAGGAAACATCTCCAAGCTCATAAAGTATATATATTCTTGGTGAGAACGACTCACTGAGTCTGTCTGTCCGTCAGTAAGAACGTCACAAAAACTGGGAAACTACAAAGAGTGGAGACCTACATTTTTCGACTATAGATTATCCTATACAATACGTAGAATAGGTTTATCAGTTTGCTCTTCTATAGCGTGAATCGTTTTCATAATATCGATACAAATCGATCTTAAGACTTGGTGTTTTTTAGCATATTTAGGAGACTATAAAAGCAAGAGTCACTAATTTAGTTTAGTCTGTTCTCGTTTAGCATAGGCAGACTATAAATATTGTAGTTTTGAACAAAAAAAAAAAGAAAAAAATACGCAATTTAAGTACTAAAGCTTTACCATTGTACAGATATTTGGATACTCTTAATAAGTAGTTAAAATTAAATAAAGAACATACGTTGAATTTATAATTAAATGGGTGTAGGGTATCTTCTAGTCGGGAACTCTCTTACTTGGTTTTTTGAATTGTTATAGAACACAAATGTGCTAAATGCGAAAATGCAAAAATCACTAACGTGCGATGACAGCTTCGATGATTAGACCGCCAACATATGAAGTCAAGCCCATGTTGTATAATGCGAATGTGTAAAATGATCGTTGCAATATTTTTTTTTTTTTCATATACGTCAGTGGTGGCGTAGGGTCGTTTTGGTTCACTCTCCCGGAAACCTATTCGTATCTACAAATTCAATTGAAAGCTTTTCTTTTATCCCATAATTTAAAATTGTTGTATATCAACACCCACCGCACAGCTGTGGCCAATAGTACGAAATATATTTCCTTGTTTATTATATTGGCCAAAGGTCTAAACGATATGTCTGCCTGTCTGCTGATATATAAATAAGAAGCGCTAATGAATTAATTACCTGTCTATAAGCAATAAATACGCACAACTTTGTTTGTGTTATTTTATACGTATCTGTATATTTTTGTTGGTGACTCAGTTTCGGGGGGTAAAATATATATATGTTTACATTTCGTTCGCAAGAACAATAACAACAATTTCTTTTATTTGATTTTATAATTGTCGGAAAAAAATTGCTGCCAGCAAGCGGCTACAAAATGTGTTAATGGTTTTAATCGGATCTTAAAGATCTCACTCGGGGAATGTTCTGTTAATAACACTCAAATTTGCCAAGTCATATCCTAAAGCATCGTCGTCGTCTTTGGCTCACATCATTGGCTGTTATTAGTGCGGCGGCGATCAGATCTTATCAGTAAACCTGGCCCCAGTCTGAATCGGAGTAAACTCTGGTCTGGCTAAGGTCTGCTCCTCTCTGCTCTGACCAGGTCTGGGCAAGCCGGTTGGGCTACAACTTAATTTTTTTTTTTATCCGTGCATCTGCCGGGTCTCCGCTGGGAGCTGTTGTGTGAATTCCAGTATGAATAGCCCATTGATTGTGCTACAAAATATTTGTCTATCATCCAATCACGTCCGGTATTTGTTTCCAGTTTTCGATTTACCTTCGGTGCTTCAATGTGGTCGCTGGTAAGCTGTAAATTAGACTCGTTTTTAATGGTTTTTCAATTGAGGCATAAACTTGTTTATTTATTGGCTGTTATTTTCGGAGCTCAGTTGGTGACATTTTTATCGTGAGAGAGTTGAAATACTTATTTCATTGATCGATGCTCGACTCGATTAGCTTGCAAAATGGGCTTAATTAAGGCTTACATATGTATACTTATGACGGTGGATTTAAGAAGTAAAAGTGTATGGAGGCGGAATAATTATTTTTTGTAACACATATTTTTGAGCTATGTTATAAAAGTAAAATTTAAAAATAATGATTATGACCTAAGCTTTTTCGGCACTTGGAACCACTAGACAATTGTCATTAGAATTTTATTTTTTAAAAGAAGCTTATTAAAAAGTTAGAGGTAGGTCAGATACAACTCTTGGGTTTCATTTAGCAGCAGCAGCTGTTCCAGCTAATAGAGAACCTCCGCATAGAAAATGCGTTGGGGTTTGCTTCAACATATCTTCCACATATTTTAGCCAATTAAATGCGCACTGCAGGCTTAATAAACTAACACCCAGGCAATCCTTTGGCAACGCCTAGTACCAGGTCTAATTAGCCTGCCAGCACGTACAGCAATCCAAACAGAAAACACGTCAATGAACGATGTCGATCTATTGCCCCCACATGCATGTCCAGCAACGCCCAGATGCAGTCATAATTGCCTGGAGCAAGGTAAACGCAAGAGACCTGCTCTGATCTCAGCTCGGCAGAGCTCATCTCTGTCCGTGGTTGTGGCTATTTTATAATACCAACACGTTCAAACGTCAATTAAATAAATACAAGATACCAAAGCGTTGTAAACGCCCCGAAATGCTAACCAAGATCGTCGCCAGGCAAAAGTCGGCGTCGGAGGCAAGTTCCATGTTCGATGCACAGGCGGAGGCAGACACCCAAGCAAAAGATTCATTCAGGCCGAACGATTCATAAATTCACGTTGCACGTTGGGTCAAGGAATGCGGTGGCTGGCGGCTGGTGCAGCTATTTTTGGTCTAGAACGAGTTTCCGAGTTATGTACCGCCGCCTTCCCTCAATGCGCCCCTCCATCCTCATTTGTTGGCAAATATTTTAATGGTAGCTTCCTGTGGTCAACCTCTTACCAGCACTCCAAACAAATGACCCGTTCTCGCTCTCCTTCTCGCACTCTCTCTCTCTCTATTTCTCTCTGTCTGTTTGAAAAGGTCTCTTAACTCAAGATCGTCTCCAGTCTCAATATGCCGTTAATTGGTTGAGCACTCACGAGTGCGTAGCTGGAGGATGTCATCCAGAAATTAATCAAAGTGCTAGAGCCTCAAGTGCCCACTCCCAAAGAATGTTTTTTCCCCAGTATTTATTTGCGCACTCAATTAGTGGATCGGTCTGGCTCCTCAAGCTATGGTCTTTGTTCTTCTTGTTTATTTAGCTTGGCCAGAAGGAAAGAAATTGAGGAATGCCCAGTGTAACGTTCCCATCAAGTGGGGCCGTCTGTTTTGGCTCTCTGTTTCGATTTTGCGCATTTGATTTGTCTTCCGTAAAATGATAAATTAATTCTTTGCCTCTTAGTTAGGCACGCCCTACGCCCAAATTTGCCCTAATGTGCGGAACGCGTTCATTGATTTTATTTCATCGATTTTCTACGTTTCATATTAGTTTTTAGAGCTTATTAATTGTTTATACGATGCCTAATGAATTTTTATGAATTTTTGTTTTGTATTCCCTTTTTTCTTTCATTTTTTATTTCTTTGCTGTGCTGTCCACTTTATGCAAATTAATTTGACACAATTTGTTGGCCACCGCACAGATTTCTCATATTGACGTCACAGATCATGAATATCTAAAGAGATTCGATAAGAAGTACGATTTTTGAAGGGCGGGGTTGTAACAGTTTCATATATGATAAATTATACTTTGAATACATCTCTCATCTCATTTGAAGTCAACTTCTGTAAATTTGCCAAATTTAAAATATTGAACCTTGTTGCATTTCACGGTTGCTTAAAATTGTGCTGCATAAACATAAAGTGAAATATCTTTATTCGATTTTCAGCTTGAGTGTACACGATTCAATTGAAAGCAATTGTATTTGATTTATGTTTGCAACACGAATCAGCTGGTTCGAGTGCCTTTATGAACCTAGGTGCTAATTAAAGCAACTACAAATTGTGCCTAAGCACTGGGCAATTTTGCATAATAATGCGCCATAAGAAAGACCTACCCACTCCGGCCGCCTTTTGCTTTCAAATGCCGCTAAACAAGCCAACAATTTATCAGCAATAAATTTGCGTTTATACAGTGGCAACGCACGAACGGCGACAACAATAAAGTGGCAAAGTTGCAAGTGGCAAGTGGCACGAGTATTCCCTCTAATACGCACAACAAAAATGCAGACATTGCAATTGTAAGCTGCGAATTGTGCTTTGTACAAGTATCGCTGATTGCCCGCGATCTGCATTTTAATTTAAATAAATTTTATCTTGGGCACATGTTCTGACAGCTGGTCGGAATCAGGCTTCATAAAGAGGAGTACAAAGGCAATTGTAAAAAGATTTCTCTTAATTTGTAAGTTGTCAGCAAGGCAGATCAATGTGAGAAAAAGGCTTGTAACTTCAATAAGCGATGGAACTCTAAAGAAAATAAGTTATAAGTATTATTATTGTGCATTGTTTTATTTCAACTTACTATTAAACTTATTAAATTACTTAACGCATATTAAAATAAAAAAATGCACGATTGCTCTAATTATATGGATGATACAGATACAATAATTTCTGAAATTAAATTTAAAATTGAATATTTTTTGGAGCAGCTGCTTTTAATATTTTGTTTTTTTTTTGGGTTTTTCTGTTGTTTGGATTTGTGGGATGGTGTCTACTAGCAGCACCGTTGGGGGTCGCTTCGATGCAATGAAGCCATTCGAAGCGATTCGCCGTATCGAAGCACAAATTTTTCAAATATTTTCAGTACGCTGGCTAAGAAAAGGCAACACACACGCTAGCAAACAGTGCGTTGATAATTAATTAAATCAATAATCGATCGTAGCCAAAGTACAACAAAAGAGCAGAGACACAACATGCAGCTAGAAATACTAGGTATTTTAGAGTCATGTGGACATAATCAAGCGAAAATTCCAACAAAATTAACACACGCTGTGAAAAACGCTGCTGAACAAAAAAAATACAGGTAGAGAATATACACATAGTGAGGGTGAGGAGAGAAGTGGCGAAGTGGAAGGGAGAGACGACAAATTAGGCAACGCTTGAGAAAAGGGCAACGGTTGTAGGGCAGGGCAGGTAGAAAGGATTTGGAATCGTCGCTAATGTTGCGTGCGACATAATCCTGTTAGAGACGCGTGAGTGAGAAGCCCGGAAAGGAGAAAAAATAACATGTTAAAAACCAAAAAGAAAACCAAATAAAACTGACAACTCGTCGTATGAGCAACTTTTGCATGTGACAACATAATTTGTGGGATTGGCTTTCAATGATGATGATTATTAATCATATTTTTCAGTTCTTTTTGTTGCTGTTGTTGATGTTGTTGCTGTCGTTGAAAAGGTTCGCGTCTGGCTATTTGGGCATCGGCCGTTGGCCATTTGGCTGGTCAGCATATTTAATGAGGTTTATTTAGGCAAATTAACAGCAAACAGGCAGCAGAGAAACTGCTGCTCTTAATGGGCTTTATTTGACATTTTATGGCCATTGAATGGCCTATTAAACATTCAGAATTTGAAATATTCCGTTTGCCACATCGCGTGTCAAAAGTCAGATGCACAGTTCACGTTGGGTTCTCCACAATTTGTGTTGATAGCACTTAAAAGCCATCATGTTGTAATCTTTATAGAGTTGCAACAGCTTCCAAGTCTCTCGCCAGCAACGCGATTGTGTTTGGGGAGAACTGAGACCTTTGTCGTCGCCCACGCATCGAAGTTTATTGCCGAAAGCATAAATATGATTATATGGATTGTGTGGTATCATAGCCATCTCGTCTCTTCATCTTATAAATTATATTTAATGACAAGTGCACTAAACTAAATAAATTGTTGCCAGGCTTAATAACGTAATTTCTTGCATTCAACAAGTGGGTGGAACCGCTGAAATCTTAAGCGATTTATAGCGCACAGGGACGTCGAGTGGTGTGGGGTTGACAGACAAAATTTGTAAGAGACATACATGTGGGGGAAACGGCTCTTGAAAGCTGTCAGCTTCATTAATCTATTGTGGTTTATGGGCTGTGCAGATGTGTGTGGATGATCCTCAATTCAATTTGGGGCTGAATGAGTCATTACCCAAAGTAGAACGCTCGGAATATTCAAGATTCTCAGCTGCTTTTGAATTTAAAAGCTTCGATGATGCGTAGCCAATTTCGATATCTCAAATATGAAAGCGGATTTTTGGGCTAAAAGAGTTTGTGGGCTTTTTGATATTTTAGGGTGCTATTCTCAAATTTTTAGTTAATTTTGGTTGGTCACAATATTCAAGAATATCACTGTGTTCTTTTAATTACAAGCATATGGCTGTCAGAAATGTGGTCATAATTTATTGTAAGTTGATAGATTTTAAGAATTAAAATTTTAACCTATAAATAGAGATAAATATCGCAGCTATGTTTCTAAAAGTTGGATTAAAGTTATTGAAAAATAACTACAAAAATTAAATTCAATTGATGATTTATCAAAGTAGCTTTTATCCATTCATATACTGTCCAAGCTATTTTTAACAAGCACACACATATTTACAAATAAACCCCACAGCCCCCGTTCACTTATCCCTTGATATGTCTATGCGACTTCCATTTATAGAGCCATTTAAGCTCTGTTAACCAAGCCAACAACAATCCAAACTCATTCAAGCGTTGCCACCCAGATACATAGCTATAAGTTACAAAAGATACCATATATATTTTTCATATAATGTCAATTGCAGTGGTAGTTAACAGAGTGAAGGGAACAAAGGGCAAACAACCGCAAGCAGACGCTGCCTTTGTTAGACTACATTATTTAAACTGTTTTTCTGCTTTTATTATTAACATTTATTTTTTGTAACTGATACTGCAATTTTTCACCAATTCCTTGTCATTTCGCATCGATTTTTCTCATGTTTCTTTTTGGTTTTACTTTTATTTTTGCACCAAGCGCAACTTCATTTTACAGACGATTAATTTCAGAGCCTGTGAGAAGCGCCGCAAAATGCTCGTAAATTTATCAAATTAATTCATTTTGAAGCAGCAGACAATTTTCCTCTTCCCTTTTCTTTTCTGTGTGTGTATGTGTGTGTGTGCTGCTGATGAGTTTTCTGGCTTTTTCATTCATATTTTTACAAAATTGTTTTGCGGTTTCCAGCAATTTTGGTAGCTCGCAGAGCTCGACAGCAAATTGAGGAAATCTCTGCTTTATGGCTTTTGCGGTTTTTTACAGTGTGGTTACAAAGGGTTTCGTTTACGTCTCTGCGGCTGGGTGAGAGCCGTGCAGCTTACCAACTGGTACATTGGAAGGCCCGAGGCCTCTCTAAATGGCCTAAATGCTTTTTATGGGCCCAAGCACATTTTTCAATTGTCGTCAGACTTCTCAACTTAATTGGGCCACAAAATTAAATAAAAAATGCTGCTCGTGTTGCATGCTGACTGACCAGAAGAGAGTTGACAGCAACACGTCCTCACCGTCAGCGTCCGCGCAGCTCCCCTCCTCCTCATAACTATTGAAAAAAAAAGAAGCAAAAAATCAAACTCCATAACACGGGAACGTGCTTTGAATAGCTCAACGGATTTTTATATTTTTGTATTTATTTTTGCACCACTCACCGCTGTAAATCTCTGTCGCGCGTTTTATCTCGCGTCCAAAATCGAATTTAAATCCAAGCCACAAACCAGACCCAACATGTTTCAATGGCTTTCGATCTGGCTAAGCGGCGCTTTTGATTGCCCACCTCACGCTTCCCCTTCGTCCTCCCATCTCTAGCTGTCGTTCAATTTGATTTGTTTGATGGCGTGAAAATTTGGTTGGACTACAAGCTTTATGGGTTGCAAAAACGCTTATTATAGTAAGTTTCTTTATACCTCTTGTAGACATTGATAACAAACTTTGTTTAGATAGATGCAGTTTATGTTTATGCTAATCAATGTAAAATATCTTTGAAGGGAATACCAAATATACATCAAATAAAAAATCATTGATAAGTAAATCATTGGCCAGTATATTTCATATTTTTGATTACCATCCGAAAACCCTTTTGCTGAAAGTTTTATAAAGTTTGGACGCTAAACAGCGAAGTAAATAACGCTGGTAAGAAGCATTTAAAAATTTGTTTTTTTGTAAACAAATAAACAGCGATAGTTTACGACAGTTTGAATATTAATATCCACATTCCCTTACATGAAAGTGTACCAGAAAGTGATTTAATTTAAAGTATCTCAGGCTCATTTAATTGATTCCAGCTTCAATCAGATCTGACCTAATTGAAACTTTTCTGTTAAGAATTTGCCATTCGAAAGTTGCTCCAATTCCAAAAAAAAAGAAGAAAAAAATACACCTTCTGTGCCAGTCATTGATACTTTTGTACACTTTACATGGCTTACACAGCGTGTACGAGCCGCTGGCCAATTGTTTTGTGTGTCGGAGATAAATACAACAAAGTCGCGAATGTAAACAGCGAACAGGTTAACCGAACTGACGACTGGACAATTGACCATGTTCTCAGCTGGCCTTCCACCCGCCGTTCCTCTACGTCTTCTGAAAGTGCTATTAATCAAATTTTATTGTTTAATTAATTTCGCTTGAATGAATTCCAAGCACGTTGCTAGCGGCTAGCAGCGGATCCGGGGCAGAGGAGCTGGGGCAGCAAACAGGCAAAACAAACAAATCACCCAAAATAGCTGCAAATGGCTTAGATTCTATTATTTCAAAGGAATAATGCCGCTATATTCGCTCAGTTTTGCGTTGGACAATTATTTTTGTACACTATTTTTGTATCTTATGGCATTTGTCACAGTTTTAAGTAGAGAGTCACCAAATTTAGCAGGTCAATTACTAATGAAAATTAATGAACAAGACCAGAATACAGCTGAAATAAGCTGTTATTAACAGAGTATTGCATAGTCGGCTCCACCCGACTGCAACGTTCTAACTTGTTTATAGTTTTTCATCATCTTATTTATTTGAAAATAACTCTTATTTTATTATTCGTTTGATTAGCTTGTGTTTATATTTGTAAACTCATCTATTTGTTTAAAGTTCAGATAACAAATTGTATTTTTTACAATAAAAACAAGTGAGAAGACTCTAGTCGGGACCGCCCGACTAGGAGATACCCTGAACCCTGCATCTATGTTTATAAACATTTCAACCCCTTTGTATTAATGAAACGGGACAAGATATCGAAAAAAAACTATAAACATGTTTTGCGAACTATCAATATATGGACTCCCAAGATCAGCATTCTAGCTTTGGTAGTTCCGGAGATCACTACATTCATACAGAGGGACAGACAGATGGACAGGGCTAAAATAACTCAGCACGTCGTTCTAAAAAAAACTATATATACTTTATGGGTGCGGAGATTCCTACTTCTGCCTGTTCATATATTTTCACAAAACCATTTTTTCTTTTACCCATTTTTAATGAGTTTAGGGTATAACAAGTATTTGTACAGAGAACAACATAAATATTGTACTTTATCATTGGGAAAGTGTTGTGAAAATCCACCCAAGATTTTGAGAACAAAATTATTCTTTGAAGAGCGAGTTAATTAACTCTAAAATGAATTTAAAATTGTACTTTGGATTAAACCAGTGTGAAACCTAGATAAATATATTTTATGGATGTTCTCTTGTAAATTTGTATTTGATTCGTAGATCAGATAGCAGATGCTTCTGGCTATGTTGAGGCTTGTCGGCTTACCTCATCAATTGGAACATTTCGCTGTCAGAAAGGGGCATCGAAAAACGAAGAAAATCATACAAAAACTCAGCTGCAATTTTTCGTCGGCTAATTACGACTCATAAATATAGTAGCTGCCTGCTGTGCTATTTTTGTTAGATCTGCCTTCGCCGTCTCTGGGTTTGGTCTTGTCATTTGCCCCGTGGCCTGATGAATTTTCGCACATTTGCGCGCTGAAATTGTCACTCAGAAAACTGACGGCGAAGAAAATACGCTGATTGCCAGACGTAATACTTAAGAGCGTAGGGGCTGTGTGTGAGAAAAAGAGAGAGATAGAGAAGGAGAGAGGGCGGATAGTAGGTACGGGCCAACGGCAACAACAAATAAAACAAATGAAACATTCGTGAGTGGAGCAACGCCAAAGTTAGCAAAATTCGTCACTTCATCATGCAAAAAGCCTCGACCCCGAACCCGAACCCAACCAGGAAGGAGGTACCACATTTCCTTCACAAACACCATCATCTTCAGCAGCACCCGCTCCTAACTCCAAACTGTGTTTACATGAGACGTGTTGGCAGCATAAACATTTGTTTCTCCCGTTCTGCCCCTCCATTCCAGTTTGCAGTCGAGTAATTTTAATTACGCCTAAAAGAGCCGCCCGTACGAGTAGAAAGCAGCTACAAAAAAAATAATAATAATGAAAGAAAGAAAGAAAAGTACCCGACCTGAAGCGAACCGACCTCTACCCGCAACTGCCACTTCTGCATTTTGCATTTATGCAAAGACCTGACTCGACACGTAATTACACATGGCTCAGGGCTCGGAGTTTGATGGCTTTCAAGGGGCTGGACAGAAGGTGGAGCATGCTAAATGTTGCATGCACCCGATGCACATTAACAGCGAACGCCTTTGCTTAGTTGAGTCAGCTGCTGCGGCGGGCCTAAAGGAATGCATATCAAAATGAATACCTCAACTGAATATCAGCGGGAAGCTCGAATTTATGTGTAATTCTTGAACATAAACTCAACTGTTGCATTGTTTGTTCAGCTGCGAAATAATGAGGATAATGCAAACGTCTGTAAAATAAAGTTGCACATAATTATGCTTGTATTGAAACAAACAGCATTAAATACTTACACAATCTAAACAAAACTTATTAATTTTATAGACCGATTATTCATGTTTTTTAATTAAATGTGCATTCCATTAACAAATAAAAATATTATTTCTGCTTTAATAACAAATTCTTTGGCAAGCTCAATTCCTATTTGCTTTGGTGAAAATGTGCAAGAATTTGTCTATTGCAGTTTTTTCATTCGAGCAATGAGAGACCTCCTCCAGACTCTTGTTGCTTGCCTTTGCGTCTGTTTCCTGTGTTTTATTTTTCTTTAGTATCAATTAGTCTAAATATAAACTCGAATAATACACGCTGGAAATTGTGCAAGGTTTTCCGCTTTTTCTCTGCCCCGGCAAGCGGGAGGTCCACGGCTGTAAAATTAATTGAGTGCGATTCAATGCGAGGAGCAGATACTTAATGTTTGTGAGTTTTTTGGTTGTATCAAAATATTTTGTTGTGTTTTCTATGTAGCGCCCAGGTTTACGGCGGGTGGCAATTGAGTAATGTGTTACAATTGAAAACTTAAATCCACATGCAGCCCTTAACTTTTTGATTCATATGATTGTGTTTGCCAACACCACTTCAATTGTTTTTGTAGAGCTAGGCAACATAGGCAAGTGAATTGCAATTTGTACAAAAAACTGATTATCAGCTGCCTAAAAGATTTGTTCCTTGCTGTGCCTGACCCAATTCTCGATTCTCCATAACAACATTTTACACCTCGTTGGAAGCTGTTGCACAACATTAAACATTTTCGACTTACCTGCGAATTAAAAACACTCTTTTGTACACTTAATAAAAGCGTACGGGCAAAGTCTGTACCCGAACCCAAAGCAAGAGCCAAAAAAAAAAACTCAACCCCATAACTACTTATTTGCAGGCCCAGTTTCAGACCGGGTGGTTGCCCAGTGGGTGGTGTGGTGCGTCCTTCGGCTCGGTTCGGCTCGGACTCTGCCATTGCTCTTGCTTTGCTGTGCGCCTAATTAAAACTCATTACCATAAGCATAAAGTTAAGCAAGGAACTTTTCAGAAATGTAAAAAATAAACAGCAAAAAGGCGAGCGGAAATTGAAGTTAAATTAAGCGACCAGCCCGAGGACAAAATACAGGAATGGGGAATATTATAGTCAAACTCTCAGATTGTTTAACCTTTCGAGCCTTGTCTTGGGTTGCCTTTTGCGTCTAGGGAAAAGTTCACTTAATGCAATTTCCTTGCCAGACGGCGAGGTTGGCAACTGTTTTGGGGGTTTGTTGGCGTGTCAACCATTTTGTTTGCAGTCCGCACTGTCAACACTACCCAACCCCAACCCCAACCACCAACCCCACCCCCAACCAGCTCCACAACCTCACATCACACAAAGTGCAACCCCACTAAAAGTGAAAGCTTTGTTTCATGCGTGCAACGACCCCTTTCGATGACTGCCGCTCTCTTGTATGGTATGTGCTCTCATTCTCTCGCTGTCTCTTCCAGTCTCTCACTCTCTTTCTCTCTCTCTCCCTCTCTCTCTTTTGGTTTGCCGGCTGTCTGGCTATTCAGTTCCCTTTTGCTTTGTGCAACAGTTGCCGCCAACTGCTGTTTGCTGGGCGCCTGTTAAAGTTGCCGCGTCGCATTTTTGTGCCAAGCCAAAAAGGACGAAGCGATGAGTGAATTTTGCCAGCTTGCGCTCTCTTTGCCTGCCCTCCCCTCTATCTCCATCGTCCTCTGCTCTCGCTCTGCATTATAGCGCCCGTTTGCAACTCAACTCAAAAAGTAAAGTTTGGCCACAATCTGTCCACAGGGTGAGGCGAACTTTTGGATTCCTTTTTTTTGGGGTGATGGCGCTTTTAGTTTCGGCGTCTGCTTTTGTCTCGTAACATTTGCAATGTTGTTGCTTTTGTTTGTTGTTGTTTGCTTGGCTTTTCACTCGCAAACGGTTTTAAAATTTTGTCCGTTTGCGCTTTTATCTTCATGTGGAGTGCTCTCGACACAGAGAGAGAGTTTGAAGAGGTTGAATGGGAAAACTTTGACATGATGAAAATGGAGCATTTGGGAAAAGGATTTGTACAAACTTTTACCTACTAAAAAGTGGCACAGAATTTAGAAAATCTACAGCTGACATGATTTTCTATTAAGCGATAATATAGAAAGACGTGTTATCGATATATATTAAAGTGTTTTATATAGCATCGATATATATTAAAGTGTTTTATATAGCAAAAGTTTCGTTTCCTTTAATTAAATTTGATAGTGTAAAATTATATTTCTTTACTAAAAAAATATAATTAAATAATTTGATCGATATTTTCCAAAAACAAAGTTATCGATAATTATCCGAATGACTAGTGGACTTGTATAACTAAACAATAACAAACATAAACGGTTAGCGATTAAATCAATTTTTCTAAACAACAACGCACTACACATACACCCAGAATAACCAAATTTTATTAAATTCTACCCTCAAAATCTGTACTTCGTTCCATTGTGTTGATTGCACTTCGAGGTCAGGCGCCCAACTAAGTGTCTAACAAGGGCAGCTTCAGATTTTCAATGGGGTTGTATATTGAGAATAAAATTTCTCTGGCACAGCCTCGAACTTAACGCTAACCTGAGACTAACAGAAGACACCTGCTAGACACCCTGACCGCCCATCATGCGCTCTCCCCTCGCTGTTATCTATTTGAGTAGCGTTGCTAAACTTTCGCACCCTTTTAACATTGTGATGGTGGCGTCGCTGTTCGCCTTAGGGGTGGCTGCCGTGTCCTTTGGTCGCCGCAGGAGTCGTTTGTTGATCGTTACAGTAAATCATTCAAAATGAATTTCGCTCCACTGCTTTCACTTTGGACTGACGGAGCGGGTACAACGCACCCCGGCAACCAACTAAATAGCGTGTGTAGAACCAAAAAGAACAACAACATGTGACCCAGGTTGTTCCAGTGCTACGCCGGGGGGTGGGTGGTGTTATGCTTTTCCCTGGGTGGTGGGATGGCGTTAGAGAAATTGCTTTGCCAGCTTACTTTTTATCAAGCGCAAGCTGAGTTTTCTATTAGACAACAGGGTGTTTTTGCGACGAGTCAGCTAAAAAAAAAAAAAAAAAAAGGAAAACTGCCATATCGGTAAGTTAAGGTCATTTATTATGTTCATGACACCTTCCTGCCACCGCCTTCTGGCCACATTTGTTATGCGTATCCCCTTCTATTGTTGTCTGTGGAGAAATTATGCAGCAATTCATAAAAAATGGCAAACGGCCCGTCATTACTTTAAGACCCTAATGTTATTTTAACATAGATTTTAGCAACGCTTTATCGATCCTAAGGGTAATGTGTGGTTAGGTTCATGGCAAACATTTGGTGCCCAGAGTTAATGATGGGAAAAATTCGGCTTTGCTTTCAGCTGGTATCAGCTTAAAGATTTACTTCTCTGCCTGCTTAAAGCATAATTTTATTTGAATAAGTCATAGGCACTCCATTAACCGAAATTCAATTAACTTGACTACCAAGCGCAAAGACAGCTCCACATTATCCATGCGAGTCACAGACGCTGTCGGGCAATTAATGAAAATCCACAACGGCCACAATTGTTGCCGTTGGTAACGAGACAATTTAGATAAGCAAAGGCTTCGTCCGATTTCGAGTTTCCCCATTGCTGTAAACATTACACTTAATTCATATCTTGTGCAACATAACAATTAGAACAGACCATAAAACCTACAAAGCCCCCTCTTTCCCCCTACCTTCTTCACGAAAAAAAGAAGAGAAAAAAAAATAGCATCATGCTGGCAGAGAAACGCAACGGAACAAAACATTGTTTACAAAATGTGCACGAAAGTAGCTAAATTTATATTAGAAATAAACAAAGTACACACAAAATACAAAACACAATTCTTATGCACTATGCACTCGTGGATGATGCATTCAACTGGGCAGCACAAATTTATGAGCCCCAAACAAGTCAAGTATGCAGCTACAGATACAGATTCATATACAGCCAGAGTTTCAGCTTGTGATATTTACTTGCATAGAGAAAAAATGTATCGTCGTTGTGCCGAGTGCTAAATACCCTCTCAGATAAATGCATTTATTTGTTTAAATGACAGATGAACTGTTAAATTATAAGAAAACAAGTTATTTACTAAAAATCCCATCCAGACGACTTTGGTTTCAGCATACAGAAAGTGATCTCATCTCATTAAATCATTTAATTATATTTTGATTATAACCTATTTTGTTATGCTTCTCGGCTAGGGTATAAGAAATCCGATATTTAAATTCAACATGTTTGCTTTCAATTAGTATTGAAGTTTTGGACTGTGTGCAGCGCCCCTATCCATTCATGAGAATTGTCTAAATAAACAAAAGTTCTAGCCATAAAACACCAAAAAAAAAAAGCCAGACATTGATGTTAACAGGGGGTGGGGTGTGGGGGATGGGGCACAAAGTACAATAATTATAGCGGTGTATGGAACTAATGCATAATATTTCTCGCTTTCAAATAGATTTCTCCTCAACTACCTGAGCTCCGATCGAACGTGTTAAATGTTTGCATAAATACGCCCGGAAAACCATTGAGAATCTTAGCAACTTGTTCACGGCTGTGTGTGTGTGGGGCATGCCACACCCATATCCATTGGTTCGGGTTACGGTTACGCTTACTTGTTCTGCTGCCGTATGGCGGTAGCAAGCGATTAGTTTGCTTTTCCTCTGAACGAACGAAAATAAAATCAGCCAACATGCCTCGAGCAGCATGCAGTTAGCTGGTTTTGCTTGGCCAGCCTTTGGTTTCAGGGTTTTTGGTTACCATGTCAAGTGGCAACGGCGGCGGCGGCGGCAGGTTCCAGTTCTTGGAATCTTCATGAGCTGCTGCTGTTTGTAATACCTTCTGGTCAGTTTAGTGACCAACAAATAAATGAAACGCATTCAACTGTCGTTCCCTAATGTTCAAACAAATAAAACACTGGCTCGAAATATTTGTGCCCGTTGATGCGGGCCCTAAATAACAAACAGAACAAATACAACAAACAGAAGCTGCGTTATGATGGTTCCAATGCATTTTAAAACCAGCACGTTATGTTTTCTAATGATCTGAACGTGATAATTGAAGCATACGTTCTAAATTATGTATATTTAATATTCAGATATATGTAGGCTTAGAGGCAGAACTATAATAATTTACAATTTGCGGCTAGCTAGTATCTAAACAATATCAGATTACAAATATTCTAATTTATGTCCATTTAATATTCTGATATCAATACCCTTCGAGGCAGACGTTTAATAATTTGCAATTTGCGACTAGATAGTATCTAAACAATATCAATTAGTTAGATTTTATCTCTATTTCTATCTTTTCATCGTTTTCGTATCGGTATTCAGGCAATCGAAAACATATAAAAATGCAAATCGCAGATTTGTAAAATTGAATATGCAAGTCTATATTAAATTTGATATATTTAGTAATAATTTTATATATGCGTAGAGTTAAACGAAATTCTAGTCTCTTAAAGCAATCATTTAATTACCTATCTTTTTTCTTTTTGTAATATATTAGAACGCGTGTTACGCTACTGCGAGTCTCCCTCGGTGGGCACATGTTGCACCTACAACATGGAGACACGAATGGCTGCGCAGTCCCGACAACAGTTGGAATGGCACACAAAGGAGCAGATCACCAAAATGTCCGGAATGCTGGGCGGCAAGGCAACCAAATTTAATGGTAAGTTAGACTGACACCAGCCAGAAATATCCCTCAACGGGCCACTTGAAGCTGTCAGCTAAACCCGATTCTAATTGTATGTGGACAGGCCGCAGATTATAGATCACAGTTCACAGATTTGTAACTATTTGCGTGCGTCAAGTGGGCTGACTCCTATTCCAATTGATCATGCGGGCCTCGGGTTACATGGACACAGAACTAGAGAAAAAGCGAGAGAGAGATAGAGAGGGAGGGTGAGGGAGAGGGAGTGATGACGCAATGTCAAGTGGCAGGCGACAATGCGGATGTTGAGATTAATTTTGTGCAGCGGATGCAGCAGCGGCAGTTGTCATAAATATTTCAGAACATTACCTCGAAACATTTAGCCGAATGACGGATGTGGCCCATTTCAATAAATAAAAGCTCTTAACAATTTTCTTTAATTTTTCTGTTGGCCCTCTTCTGGCTATCTGCAGATATTTTTCGCAAACTGCTGCTGGAATCGAAGGCACAGTTCCACCTGATGTTCATGCGCACATATGGCGTTATCTACCAGCAGCACTCGTATGTCTTTTCGGATCTGTTTAACGAACTGGAGAACTACTATGCTCGCGGACGAATCGATCTGTTGGATGTGATGGACAAGTTCTTCAACACGCTCTACCAAAAGATGTTCACCGTGCTCAATGCGCAGTATGCCTTCGACGAAAAGTGAGTACTAATATTCATACATGAAAGTAATCGAATACCTACCTCCCCCCACCCCAGCCTTTATTCAGGCAGTCGTCGTCTGACAGATTTGGAGCTACAGACGTGTGAAACCGCAAAGTGTCGAGCGTCAACGGTTGACTGACTGACTGACTGACAGACGGACGGACGGACTCAAGCCAAAGACTGTTGAAAGCTTTGACGAATCTTTAACGTTGACTGGATGCCTGAATGTCTGAATGCCTGCCTGGTTGACTCTTCTGGTGTGCAATTTCAGTTTTTAGTCCATGGACTGAATTACCCTTTTGTTTTATTGTTGTCGCTTGCCTGCGGTTGAAACGCTTAACTAGGAAATTCGCCAATTTGAAATAAATAGTATAATGAACACTAGATACTCTGCACAGTAAAAGTATATATGGATTCCCCAATTAATTTATAAACCATTATAGAGAGCTCAACTTTCAAAAAGTGAAAATAAAATAAATATAATTAAAGTAGAATGTACCCCAAAAATATCTATTTAATCAACCAAAAAGACATCCCACTCAAAATCAACGAAATTAGAAATCAGAAATCAAGAATCTGTAGTTTCGTATATCCCGTTGTTTCTGTTTAACAAACGTAATCGTTATGTGGCTGTACTCCCACTTCCCACTTCTTGTGTGATCCCACTTTGAGGCAGTTCCTGTGCCAGCTGCTCGCATTTCCCACTGTACGCCAAATTGCGCCCACTTGGCTCATTGCCCTGAACTCGTTCCTAGTCGCAGCTTGGCGAATTGTTCCGCGCGCCTGGCCAAATGGCTTTGGCTTCAGGTTCAGCTTCAGCTTCAGCGTCAGCTTTTGCTTTGGCGGCATTGCCAGCGCCCCATCCTCGGCACGGCTCGTGTTACCCACGCGCTTTCCAATTGCTGCTGCCGCCGCCGCCCTCTGCGATTCGTTTTTATTGTCATCGCTTTAGTTTGTCGTACGTGCTTTGGCACGTTGTCCGTTTATTGCCATGGACAACAGCGACGACGAAGTCGACGACGACGCCGTCGTCGCGTAATTGCTGGCACTTGCTGCTTGTTATTTGTTGTTTGCTGTATGCGGTTGGTCGGCGAGCCGCCAGCGCCCCGACCAGGGCCAGAATGGAGTTCACAGTTCGAGTAACGAGGGGTTGTTTTACCAGTTTCCACGGGGAGCGAGCGCGTGTTTGAGGAAAATACATTTTCAAATGTGGCATGGAAAAGGAGAGCGTGAATTAGGGCTAAAAAACCCAAGCATAAATATAATGTAGAAAAGTCAAGTTAACTTTCTCTATAAGTAAATAAACCGGTACTACGTGCATTTAGCTTAGATCTTGTAGAACGTAAAGGCTTTATGCTGAACTTGTGTTGGGTTCACAAATTGGCTATTCAAGCAATTAATTCCAAAACTTCTTAAGTTAACCACTCTGAAACAATCCTCTGCTAAGCAGCTGCCTTTGACTATTCGGCTTGCAACAGGCATTCATCTAAGCTCTTTTCCAGCTATTTCTAAAAGCTGCCCTCTTTTGGGCAGCTGACGCTTCTTTTGTCCATTCGCCTGTTGATCAACTGAACGGGCGGGGGGCAAAGAGACAGCTGCAAGTCTGGGCAGCCGTACAAGTGCAGCAGCAGCTGTCATGCCTGATGGCCAGGAGGTGCAACGTTAAACGTAAAATGCAGCACATGGCGAGCAGTGGAGCAGTCAGGCGGCCAACTATTTTTATTATTTTTTCCACATAAAAATCGGTGTAGGCAAAGGCAAAAATCGGGAAAGATGGGGCCCGGTTAGCGTTCAGCTCTTGCCATTTACAAGCGCCGATTTCCGCCCGACGCCAATGAAAATATGTTCTAAGATTTTTCCAAACACATCTCATTTGCATCTTCCAGATACATGCACTGCGTCGGCGAGCACATGAAGGAACTGAAGCCATTCGGTGATGTGCCCGACAAGCTTTCAGTGCAAATCAAGCGATCTTTTGTGGCGACACGCACCTATGGACAGGCGCTGGCCACCGCAGCCGAGGTCTCCAAAAGAATACTGACCGTAAGTGCTGGATCTTCGTTTAATTAGAATAATAATAATAGCTGCAACTTGTATTTTCCCGTATTCAGATTCGACTCAATCCGGACTGCACGGGCGCCCTGACCAAAATGCAACACTGCGGCGCCTGCAAGGGGTACACGGAGAAGCCCTGCACCAACTACTGCATAAATGTGATCAAGGGCTGTCTGCATTACCTGCACGAGTTCGATGCCGAGTGGGAGAACTTTGCCCTGGCCATGGATAAGGTGGCCGAGCGCATGCTCGGCTCATTCAACATTGTGATGGTTGTGGAGCCCATAAATATCAAAATCTCCGAGGCCATCATGAACTTCCAGGTGCGTGTGCCATCCATATAAAGATTTAGATTTCTTGCCACCTTGACACTCCGTCAAAACAGAAAAGATAATAAGATCAGAAGCACCAAAAATAAATACCTATGACCAGAGCATCTGTTAGTTGAGCATTTGCCCAAAAAACGTACAGTTTTAATCCCAACTCGTTTGGCAAACAGCTGCTGATTTTTATATATTTTATGGCCATTGATTGTAGTTTATAAATTATCTCATAAAGCTGTCGGCGTGGCTTATGGCCCATTCTCATTTGAATAGCTGACTGACCCGATACCCAACAAAAAAAAATATATGTATGGGAAAACCGCCCTGTGGTGGCAGTTGTAGACAAGTTCTGAATTTAATTTCGTTTAATATGCGAATATATCACTCTTCTTTTTTGGCTATCTTTTTATCCTATAGTTTCGCTTGCTCTATTTGTTTCCATGCCATTCTCTCTCTTTTTGATTTAAATTCGGAAGGCTTTTATTGTAAATTCCCATTTAAACAATTAATACGCATGAAATGCCAAAAATATTTACACACATGAATAATGCCAATAAGTTATTGAATTTTGATTATTGTAATATTTCAAGGCCCCGTTTGCTCTCACCTCCCCTTTATTGTTTCCCTCCCCGGTTTCATATATATATTTTTTTCTTTTAGTTTCTTGTGTTTTGTTTGCCATTTTAACGATTTATTTGCACAACATTTGGTTCCCATATGAAATTAATTTATATTTCCATTTAAAATTTATACATTTCTACTTTGTTTGTTGTATTCAGTGTGTATATATCTCTTGTTGTTGTTTTTTTTTGTTTTTGTTATTATAGTGCGGTATTCGGCTTTTAATGTGTTTATTTTTTGTTTTCTTTTCTTTTTTCTGTGTCGGCCTCATAAAAGGCCAAAAGGCGTAAGCAAAATAGTTTTTAATTTAATTATTATTAGTTTCTTGACTTTTCGTGCATTTGTTTTTTCGTCAAATCAGAGATTACAAACAGCTCTTAGTGAAGCGATTACAGTTAGTTGTATTAAATCGTTGGGATAGGCCCAATGAAGCATGTTCGTCGGGCGCTTTGATCAGCGCTACCTTAATACCATAACCCCAACACACGACCCCTAACTGTAAATAGTAGTCGCAACTGTTTGTCTACTCCATGCTCAACTTGAGGTAGTCATCGTGTCAACAATTAACGCCTGCAGATAAAATGCCTCTGATAAGGCAGCCTAACACTTATCAAGGGGTCTCAAAGCATTCATAAGTGGTAAATCAAACCTTTAGCTTATCTCTATAAAATACAGCTATAAATAGCTGCTGTTAAGCTTCGACGATGCACTTCTGCAATGCACTGCAAAATATTTATTTGTAAAATCTATTATTTCGCATTCTAAATTATAAATTAATCGAATATTGTAGTAAGTGAAACTTAAACTTGTAAAACGTAGCTTAAAACAAAACAAGTAAGAGCGTTGCAGTCGGGTGTAACCGACTGGTCAGTACCACTAACCAAACCACATATAGATAGGACATCTAGTAAAAAAAAGTGCCTCACACATTCTGAAGATGGGCTCCCAGCCACACTTCGGTTTTGCTCGGGTTCGCATCTCGCTGAAATAATGAAATTTTAGATTTATTGGAGTACGAATTATCGAGATTCGACTGTGTGTTAGGATATTGTTTGGTTAGTGGCAATACTCAATCAGTCGAAAGCAGTCTTAAATATGATTTTTATTTTTTCGATTTCGTAATTTTTTAGCTCATCAGAAAGCTGTTGCCCAATTTCGTGTCTCTGGCTGTAAAACTTTGTTAGGTATGGATTTTCCCAGTTTTCCGCCAAATAAATGATCTTTAGAAAATGATGTGTATTTACAACTGAGGGAAATAAAGATTAAATCGATTTGTTGTGCCTACAGGATACATAGCCAAAAAATCATATCACCTTATCTGACGCGGGTATATACGAATATATATTCCAAGTAATTCCAAAAGATTCCGTTTATACGGACAGCAAGAAGGACATTGCACAAACCTATTTTGTGAAGGAGTTTAAGAAGTCAGCTGTATAGCTCTATTTTAAAACGTACTCGTAGTAGAATAAATTAGCTGTTTACTACATTTAGTTAAAACCTTTTATGAACTTTATATTTAGTTACAGTTTGTTCTTATTTAGCTAATTTAGCTATATACTTTGTAACATGAAAACCTCGCCTGTTTTACAGGACTCCGGTCAGGACATCACCCATCGTGTGTTCCAAGGCTGCGGAAGACCCACTTTGCGACGCGCCAAACGCTCTGTTAACCCCAAACTGCTGCTGGCGCCGTCTGCTGCCGCTGTTCAGGAACTTCGCACGCAGAGCGCTCCGGAAGCGGATACATTGGACATTGATGCTACTTTGGATGAGGCAATTGTGCTGCGCGAGCGACGTGCCGCAGAGCCAGGCTCACAGGAGTCGTCGTCGCAGCAGTCTCAGGAGCAGGGCGTGACTACTGGTGGCAATGGAAATGGCAATGGAAATGGTAATGGAAATGGAAATGGCAATGGCAATGGCAATGGCAATGGCAATGGTGGCGGCAACAAGCGGCAACAGCAACGCCGCAAGCAGCAGCAGCAGCGGCGCAAGCAGCAGCAGAATAATCGCAATGACAACGATGACGACGATGGCGACAGCAATGGTGGCAGCAGGGATCCAATTCTGGACAAGATCGTGCGAGACATACGCCAGCGTGTGAAGGACTACAAGAAGTTCTGGTCAAATCTGCCGCATTCCATATGCAGCAATGAGGACATTGCCGCCTCATCCGACGTCGATGGCATGTGCTGGAATGGCCACACAATAGACAGGTGAGACTAGTGCCGATTACTACGATATCATACTTTACTATTCACGATCGATCTTTAGATATATGCACTCAGTGACAACGGAGCATGGCTCGAACCCAGAATTCAGTGGTAATCCAGCGAGCACGCGCCAAACAGCACAGATGTCCACGCAGCTGTTCCATTTGAAGAATGCCATCAATCATCTACGTAATGCCTACAATGGCCAGGATGTTGACTGGAGCGACCAAGGTAAGTGAACTGTCTGAAGTCGAGATATTAAATAAGTCATTTACATAAATGCTATGCGATTTGCAGAAGAGCCTTATATGGGCAGCGGTGCTGGCTCCGGGTCGGGTTCCGAGGATGATGAAGACGACGACGAAGGCTCTGGTTTGGGTCCATTCGAGCCCAGTACCAAGCCGGACGTGGACCATCCGTCGGTGCGTGTAGACGCTGAGAACGATGATGATGAGGATACGCATCCGTCCGTTACCACCCATACAACGCGTCCCAATGTGGATGACAAGAATCCGCTGGTGCACACCACGCACGTGACCCACGATCACAATGATCTAGACGAGCCGAACAATGGCGACGATGACGAGGATGATGATGACTCCGTTCACAACTCGTCAACAGATGGCGCCACGCGCACCTCCAGTGCACCGGAGAAGATGACGCTGCGTCGAGCTCTGGTCGTATATTTGCTGCCCATCTATATGGCGTGGTTCGGTGGCGTCTGCGCCGATTTGCTGTGATTATACAAAACGCTGGCCACAACGAAAACGAAGCGAGCAAGCGAACAAGTGCAGCTGAAATGGAACATATCACGCCCCATGTCCGCTGCACGCCCACACCTCTCAGTCATTCATCCATGAAACAAAAATGTTATTAGAACTTCTTTTATACGAAATGCAAGTCCAAAATTTTATAAAAACTTTTGTCAAAGCAATGAAAAAGCAATGAGAAAGAAGGTAACCTCCAGTTATAGCCAACCCTTTCAAAACGAATCAATTTGAAATCAAATCAAACAAAATGATTTGAATCCGAATAATGGAATCTTACAGTTGATATCTTTTGAAACTGCTGTCCATCACTGTATAAAGAAAGGAATACGGAACGAGTCCCCCCATTTAGTTGAGTTAAGTCCAGCACCCTAAGTCGTAAGTGCGAAATTCTAATCTGTAAGCGTATGAATATGAGTGTCTGAGTATGTTTGAATGTGTTTTGTGAGTGCCTGTGTGAGTGCCTGTTCATTGTGATCGTTTAGCAAAAATTAACTATAAGCATTTTAGAGCGTAAACTAAGCAAACTTATATTTGTATTATGTTTATACATATTCTATATACATATTCTATGCATATACGTAAAAATTGCCAGCATATTTAAACAATTAAAAATTAACAAAAACAAGAAAACGTAAGCAGCAATAACTAATTTCTAACCGTACTGAAATGTAATTTAATAATTTAGTTGACGTCTCCACGTTTAAAAATCGATTGTCAGATGCGTTAAAGTCCCAAGCTCTCTTGTAATGGGCTGGCCAACAAAAGAATTATACAATATTATATTATTTAAGTTATATAATATTAGAATATTAATTATTTCTTTCTTGATCGCATCTTTCAACAGATCGGTTTTCAAGCAAGCGCATTTGTAACCTAAGCAGACAAAGCCTAAATATTTATGTATATTTATTTTTGATTTTTTATAATTTTTAATAATTGTATTATTTTTATGTGTATGTATTAAAAGCAAATACAACAATCGTGAAAAACATTATTTGACTGCAAATATTTGTCAGTTGAGCTGGAAAACGTTTAATCGGTGGGTATATTCAAATATAATCAGTTACATTTTAGAGCTTTAGGTATATATGATTGCGGTGGAAGTATTCCCGCCTTTATGTCACATTTGGTTTTTCCAACTATTCTAGAGATATGCTTAATAAACCGAGCAGAGGGAAACGTGAAGAGATTTCGTTAATATTAAATTATTTATTATTTATTTATATCTTTAGTATTAGGACTTTATTTATAGGACTATATTTGAAAATTGTTGGTGTCTATAGCTTTTAGTTTTTGAGTTCGACACAGATATATGTAGATCGGCTGTTGGTGCTGCCTGCTATTTGAGAACTGAGGTAGGTATACACATTTTGATCAATTTTCAATGGATACAAATCGTATATAAAATAATGTTTATTATCAACACATTGTATATACACTATCACATTTTGGATTTTATTAATTCGATGTTGGATACAATTCAATTTCTAAACATCGCGAGCTCCAAATATTGATATCGACTGCCTCAAAAGAGATTTTCAAATTTGGATGTGTGAGCTCAGCGACGACCTAGAAATACACAAATCTAATTAATAATTGGTTCGGACTTAATCGNAGCTGTGTGGGGGTGGGTAAGGCGCGCATTTTCATCAAATGCAATTCCTCCAAGTGGGGCAGTTTGGCGCAAATCTTGTACAGCTCTTTCGTCTCAATGGCATCGTCTTGCAGGGCCAGACGACGTAGATTCGACATACGAGTAATGAAACCGCTCAGACGAGAACTGCTCCAAAATGCTTCATTAAATAGCAGCGATTTGGCATTCTGGGGCCGAAAATAGGCTACAGTTTGAATCAGCCCATCGCAATAATGTAGAAGGTGTCGAACGGCAACACGACGAAATCTGGGCGATTGCAGTAAATTGAGCAGTAAAGAGTCCAGCAAGTGATGATCGTCGATCACCAGTTCCTCCAGTGTATTGCACTTGGAGATGGGTAAAATACGTCTGATCTGATTAAAACCATATAAACGCAGCGTCACCTTGCGTAGTGGCAGTGAGCTAAAAATCTGCTCAAATATGGACGTGTCCAAAGATCCGGAACATATCAGATTCAAATCTTGCAGCTGAGTCCAGTTCCATATATGCCGGCCACTGGTGCTGCACAGCAGGGTCACATGGGTCAAATGTGGAAACAATTCGGTAAGCAACAACGTGTCCGCATCGACGTTCTTCGTGTAACAGTCAAGATGAACCAATTTGGGGAAACTATAGGACCTCCACGACCTTATAAGGGTTATATTGGTTGGTTTCAATGTCAGCTTTTGCAGCGATCTACTGGCAAACTGAAGAAACTTGTGCATTTCATTTGGGTGCTGCTCGAAATGTTCCAGGACATCAGTGCCACAGTGAGCCTCCTTAAGGCTGTGCCAGTGACTGTGGACATTGCATTGGAGACGCTTGGAAATT